>WURS02000017.1:6185139-6200648 GCA_011762765.2 Rhinocypha anisoptera | reverse complement strand
CGCCGTGGTGAAACCTGGGTCGTGAAAATAAAGTGTATTTATGTGGAATTGCTGTGAAATTATTTCCCAATCTTCTTTATTAATCATAACTTTTTATTACTTAAGGAAAAAATTTTACGAAAAAAAATTTTAAATAAAAAGACTAAAAGATGTCCGCATGACATCTATTTGTCAAAGGAAGAACTTCTAAGCACCTATGGACTTAGAGAGTAGAAGCATAATTCAAATCGTAACTAGACGATGGGAGCAGGGTTAGGTAGAATACAATTGACTTAAAAGGACAATACCAAAATACATCAAACAATTAAAAAAAAATCCATGTTGGCATAATTTAAATACTCTTCTTTGGAATAAAGTTCTTTAGAAGCCAAACAGGCATACAAAAAATTGAAGTTTGGAAAAGGTGCTTCCACTTCCTGAAGCAGGTTGCATAACTTAATGCCCACATTTCTGATTGAATGTTGAGATTTTCACAATATACAATGCTTAACCGAGGGAGAATTTTTGTTCTCATGTTATGATGGTTACAAATCCAATCTTGATGCCAAAGAGTTGAGATTTAGTTTGAAATGTATACATATATAAATACATACATAAATATATGTATACAGACTATAAACTTGGCCACTTAATTTCTGTGCATGATAGGATGATATATCTGAAGGATTAATAAAGAGGTTCTGAGAATAATGGGCGAAGGGAAATATGATGAAAACTGAAGAGATGGAAAGACAGCCTTATTGGACATATTTGAAATATGACAAAGATAATCTTTGAGGGTAACATATATAGCAACAGCTAAAGATTAAGACAGCGCGTGGTAGTAATAATAAAATAAGTAGTTTGGAATATTCCTAGAAGTTATAAAACGGTATAATATTGCTCTTAATTATATCTGGATGCTGAATGGAGTTGACAAATTGAATGGAATTAAAGGTAAGAATTAGTATTTGAAAACTGAGATGGAATGGTGACAGATGGTGGAGTGACTATCTTATGGTCTTATCCACACCACTTGATGTTAGTTACTATAAGAGTCCAAACATCAAAAAAGAAATTCTAAAATAATGATTTAGAATCAAAGTTCTTGTCTCATTAAAATGTAAGCAACTGGGAGATTTCAACATAGATATTATTAGCAGCTCCAAAATTTCAAACAATTAGAAATTTCTGATTGAATCTCTTCCCAGACAGAAAATAGATATCTAATCATGTCTATTCGTAGATGATCTACCAATAGATATCTATCCAATATTTAATAAACATCTAATAGTTATCTCCCAAAAGATATATGTATATGGGAACCACTCTAAAGATATCTATCAGATATATTTGGGAGCCAGTCTATAGATACACATATATATATATTACACATATACTATTATATCCAGTGCCACACAGCAAATAGATATATATTCATCTACCTATCAATATCTATTAGATAGATATTTGCTATCTGGGTTGGCCTAGAATTGTGCAATAAAATTCTCACCAGAGTGACATCAACTACAGCAATATCAACTGATCATGAGTGTGACCACAATAGATCTTAATGACAGGATTACCACTATTGTCAGTGACATTAATGATAATGAGATCATAAAATGGCCATCATAGAATGACTGGCATAGAAAAACCAACTGAATACAAGCCCGAGTCCAACTTTGACTCGTGTACAGATTTAATTAAACTGACAAGATAACTCCAGAAAGCCTTACTTATTCAATTCAGAATGGAGACTATGCTTAATGATATTATGGATTATATTCACATATGAAGAGTGGAAAATTATCTACAAAGAGTTCTACAGTAACTACTGCTCTGACTCAGACTCTTGTTATAAGTAACCCCAAAGCCTCTTCAATTCAGTCAATGAAACTTAATAATGAATCAGGCATACACAAACCTGAAGCATACTAAATACTTTCATGATTATTCTACAAAAATAACCTAATTCAAATAACTGAAACATTAAATAACAAAATTTTCCACCGCCTTATATCCAGAAAACATAATCAAAAGTTGGTTCTCCTAAATGACTTTTCTTATTCCCAAGTACTCCTAATGAAATAACGTCATTTACCATAGAAAGCAAACATGAGCTCACAAAGTAATTTGCAGCAGCTACATTAAAAATCAATGTGTTTCATACCCAATTCTCCATCTTGACCAAACAGTCCTAATATTATTCACAGGAAATTCCCCTATGGCTGGAAGCTAATATGTGTTAAACCATTATATCTCAAAGAGGCGAAAAGTCAAACCCCTGCAATGACCCTATCCTAATGATCCACAGTGATATATCCATGATCATTGAAGAATTAATTGAAAGGTGTCTTTTGCAACGAATTAACTCTTTGAACCTCACCAATATAGTTTCCTCGCATATTCAAACAATCTGCTTTTGTTGATATGACTTTGTTATTATTATTAAGTATATGATTTTGTTATTATTATTAATGGTTTTATGTAAACTAAAAATATTTCGATAACAGTAAAACTTGAAATAATTAACTAGCTATAACAAATCATGGCTTAACCCTCCCTCAATCAATTGGTCCCCACTTTAACAGGTTAGTTCGGAGCCACTTTACCTTATAGGTATGCAAAATTGAATGTATTCTATCAAGAGAGGGGTTCAACATATTACAGTATCATCAGGCGATAATTGCATAACAAGGTAAAGTGTGGCATATCAATAAAAATATGTGGAAAAGTACTATTGTGGCTATGTTAAATATGGATACCCTGAAAATAATAATGAGTAATATTCAATTACGATATTGTTTCAGACAACAATTTTTTAAAAATCAACATAATTTTACACTGAATTCATCATTTTTCTCTTTTACATAGGGACTGAATGGATTTCATTGTTGGAAGTACAATCTTAACACTCAATTGGTACAATCATAAGAATCCATTATATAGTGTATGGAAAATAACTCTCCCATAACCACCATCCAAAGTTATGAATATAAATGTGCAATTTTTCATGAAAATAATTTTATTACTACCTGGATTTCAATGTTACTACTACATCATCATGTTGTGGAAAATTGCTCGTCTTAAATTCATAATGATGAAATTCCACCACATCACACCTTATACTTCACCTTTTGCACCATCCAGAGGGCAATAATAAGATGAACAGCCTATCTAAAGGCGATGAAAACCACAGAAAGCCACCTACGACCCAAAGATACCAACTGGAATTATAGGTATATTAAGCCAACAAATGTTGTGAAAAAACTTGGGAAACATAGAGAGATCAAAATAAAAATGTATAATAAACCAGCTAGCAGTAATGCCCTGAATAAATAATTTCTAAATATCATTATTGTACACATGTTAATGGTATCAGTAATATGGAGGGGATTAAGACTAATATGCATCTAATATTTCAATAATTCTTTCCTTTTACAATCAATTCAAGATACAAACTTTTCTAGCAGAAAAAATGGTTGAGAAGATTCAAAAGTAGCAGGTCAATGTTTTAGCTTTGACACAATTCTATAGCCCAGCACACTGGTCAGTTGATAAAAAAAATAGCATCTTGTCAAGTAAAATAGAGGATGCCAGAGGTGTTCAACTTTTTAAAGTGATAAATCAAAATGAGTATTCACAGAGTAATTTCAACAATAATTTCCATTTAAAAAATATGCTAACATTTTAATGTGTCAGTTAATACTTTAAAATAAGCTCTAAAAATATATTGCATTGTATCTTTACAATGATTGAAATATTGTGTTGTATAATCCACTAATATTCAATTCAATCTCAATCCAACACCATTCAGTTTCTTTTAATTTCAATAAAAATCCGCCTTTGGAAATGTTTGTAAAAAAGGGACTTTTGTTTGCTCTTTTCCTTTCCCACATATGCTACATAACCAGTCTTTAATCACAAGGCCAGTATAAACCTGTGAGGGTTAAGGTCAGCTAGAACTAACCCCAATGGCATGTGAAAATTCACAAATCAGGGTAGAGGGAACAGTTCGATTCCTTGCTGTGGTTTCCCACAAAGATCTGGTACTCAGAAAATCAAGCAACTTGGGTTTTAGTTGGTGGTGCCCAGAAGCATCACCCAGGTTACTGACCAGGGCCTTTAACTCAGGTTCCCCATTCAGTTTTCTAACTCTATTAACTGGGTCATCACGACCTCATCTAGTTTATCTTCATCTCAAATGCTATCTTTTTCAACAACTTTTCCCTCAGCTCCTTTGAGAACCTGAATGCATAATTTTAATTTTTTTCTTAATTTTTCAGTCTGAGCCACATATTGCTTGGAGAGCATGCTAATAAGACAATGAATATCCAATATGGTTTACATTTTTGCCTTGAGCATAGAATTGTCCAAAAATATAATTTATGAAGAGGAAAATTCATTTACAATAGTAGACCCTGTTTAAATTTGCCATCAGAATCAAAAGCTGATGATTTCACCATCTAAGTATACCCCTGCCCAATAAATAATACAGCCATTAATGGCCATTAAATTTTTGAGAGGTATATTATTAAAATCTCTTAGCACTAGTAAATATTTCATACAATATGAAGTTATCTTTTCATAATTAACTGCGCTTCAACTTTTACAAATTAACTCATTGTTTCACCCGTACTAACTATTACAATAACTTTACTAAAGACAGCCGAGTGAGAGAATTTGAAGAAGAGTTTTGGTTTTCATTAAAAAAATAATCACTACCGTCTTCGGTTACAAAATCAAAATGCATTATAAAATAATACTTCCGAGAAATATAACAATCTAATCCCATTTTCTATTGCTCTGTATTATGCATGGATTTTAGTCTACATATTCCAATACTTACGGGTAAGAGTGCCACTTTAATTGCGTATAAGCACTACCATTTAACGTCACTTTTACTTTTTAAAATGTAATATTCACTAATCACTGCGATGGCACAGTATGTACCCATATACTGAACTATTCAATATTTAGGCACGTGGGGACAGTGAGGCACAATGATGAAGTTCGTTTCCGTATGGAAGTCACAATATACTGCTTTTTTCAGCAATAACGACGAAGTCTTCAGATCCGGTACATATATCGAGTTTATATTCTATTATAGGAAATATTAACTCTTACTCACTGAGAAATAGCATGTACCTTAAGTAATGATTGCTTCTCTCCGCACACTTTACATGCCCAACGGGTACTTTTCTTCTTTATCTGGACCTAAAGTATGAATAATGAACCATCTGAGATATGCAATCGAACCAGTTTTAAAAAGATACGACAGAAATGGGATTACTTGAAAAGTGTGGCAATGATAACATTTTAGTGCTTGAAAAGTTTGAGCCATGTCACAAGAAAACAAAAAAGAGATTTGGAAAACGTGTTCCGAAGGGTTGTTTCACATGGAGGTATATAGCCACTACGAGTGCAAAACGTCAATGACTCATTTAAACTTTGTTTAAATCATAGAATTGCTCTGCGCGGGAATTTAAAAACACATGTGCACATGAGGAAAACAAAACTTGCAGGAAAAGCGATGTGGAACAAAAGCACCACGAATGGGACTGGGAGTGCTGATTCGAATTCTGTGTAAAGGTTAAATCAAAATCTGGTCATAAATTGCTCGGAATAATTCTGTGTTGAGGTATTTGTGTAAGATACTTGAATTTCTAGTTAATATTATCTTACCTCTCTAATCGAAATATTCCTAGATCTCAATAGTTTCATTCTTCGAATGTAATGTGTTGGTGCGATACGGGTTTCATAGTGTTCCGTTACGATTTATTGTAAATGGTATTTAAATGTTAGTACATAAGTTTGTTTTCGATGTTGGTTCTTTGTTTCGGATGTTAATTAAACTATTTTCGTGAATATATACTATTAATATTCCCCCAATATATTACTCTGCTCATATTATTTGATGCCCACAAGATTTCGATTAACTTGGATTAGCTATATTTTAGTAGTTATTAAAAAAATAGGCTTCCTAAAATAAAAAGTGTGTACTTAACTCAAACTAAGTTAAACTTTTTTCACATTATTATTGATAGCAAATTTCTTGGAAAATTATGTAGTTTTACGTTTCTTTTGTTAAATATTTCAGAAATGTATCTAGGATAATGGCAAATGCTCAAGATTAACAAGAGCAGATTGTGATGAATCTACCTTCAAAATATGGAAAGAACGACTTTGTAAGTGTCACAGAGTACCTAATAATACTATAAAACCATTTCAACCGATCGTTTGACATCATCACCCGTTTGATCTAAAATGTTATCATTACTACATACCCATTCATACTACATCAAGGGTTTTTTCCTTCGTTGTAATTATTCTTTAAAAGATTGCATGAAAATAGCATGTAATATATCCTTTGTCTTTGTTTACTGCTGTGTTTATAAAATATAAGCTCTTATGTGAGACTACGTTATAACTTTTACATTCCTGTTCGAACCGACAGAGATGTAAATCCAAAGGGAGACTTAAGCCATATTTTGAATCGAGGTTAGTACTATCAATTTCAGAGGTCTATTACTATGTGGATGACTTAGTTTCTGAAGGCTCTCGAATTTTACTTGTCAATTCGAAAAATGGAGGGAAAACATCCTACTATAGTCAACAGTTTGTGACTCATAGATGGCAGCAGTAGTTAGACAAAGTCTCCTTCCCAATGGACCAATCCTTCCGGTTTTGTAGTTGCCATTTTTACCGCTGAGGATGTAAGAGTCGCGCACATTCTGAAATTGAAGCTCGATTTCTAGACAGTGCCCGGCAAGGTTGCAAGGTGTGTGGAAGTGGTATTTTTCATAGGCGTGTTTGTTTTTTCCTCGCAGCCTCCACAACAATTGTACTAGTGGATGGAGAGCATATCAAAGTTTTCTGTTTTAGTGACACGCGACGGAATAAGAGACTCCTTGTATTTTCGTGTTAGTTTTTAACTAATGACTGTGAATGTGCTTTTTGTTGGAGTAACAATAACATTGAGCGTGTCTAACCGTATTTTTTTGGATTGGACCGATTGACAACTAGCAGTGTTTATTGTTCGGTCGCAGAGATTCTGCAGTCGCTTTGATGCCTAATCCATGACCCGGTTGCACCCACGAAGGAAGGGGTGGAGGCGGTGCCTGTTGCGCGCCCATTGGAGTGACTAGTTGGTCGAGGAGCACCGACCTCAAGAAGGTAGGGAAAATCTCCTTCAGCCTCCTCGCATCCATCCCGCACCTCGGAGGTTCTCGCGATACAAGTCGACCTCGCCTGCCTGCTTCTTCCTCCAAAGGCGCAGGTCCTCATTGCAATTGCCGCCGTATTTGTTATTGTCCATTGTTTCTTTCTGATCACCTGGTTTTATCATGTTTGTGAAGCCACCCCCTACGGTTATTGAATGAGAGGATGACACTTGGTAATTTGCAATTCTCTGCGAACGAGAAGATTAGTTTTGGTATTCTCGATCGTGATTTGTTGTTAAAAGATTTTGTTTACCCGGTTCTGTCATGTTTTCTTTGCGAGGAAGGAAACGATCATCTTTTTAGTTAGGCTAGTGTTTGTGCTTACGTAGAGTATTCTTTGTACCAATATTCAACTACTGAATGACAATATCTTGCTGGGTGATGTTTCCCGTGGAAGATTTTTTCAACATACCGTTTTCCGAAGTTTTCGTCACTCAACTAGAATTCTATTGTTTGGATCGGGAAAAACACCTTTAACACCAAAAATCCTTTGAGACTTTTTGAGTTTTCTTCTGTGGTAGACGGAATAAGATTTTGGTGTTTCATTTTTCCCTCAGAAGCCAATTTATCTCCAAGCTGGTCACGGAGTTTCGTAATTTAGTTTTTCCGAAACGCTCGTATCCAAGGGATTTCTGCGGGATTAGATACGAAGCATCGAAGCGCAGGAGCGGAGTGGCCATTACATATTTTATGTCGAGCATCTCGAGGGTTCGCTTGTGGAAGACTTGGTGAGAGTGAAATCACACGAAGCAGCGGATATTTCCGTCTGATGATGAATTCATTTTTTACTGCCCTTTGTAGAATTTGTCGTCGTCTCGAGTAATGCCAGGAACCGTGCATGTCAACTTTCCATTCATGCCCCTTAGTTTGGGATCCATTATTTGATTGTGTTAGGGTCCATGACGAAAACTGTGGCAAGAAAGATGAAACCAAGTATCCTCCTACTTCTTGATATCTGTCATAACTCATTTACCGCCCTACTCCGAAAATCGGTTCCATGTCATTCCTTTTGTAAAACCGATCGTACTGTTAAAAAGAGTTGCGGGACTTCTCGAATTTGCTTAACGAACATCCGTTTTATCGGGAGCGTTCACGTTAGCGGAAAATAACTTTGTGCCAAATTGTCTCTATTAAAGCAAAGCTGAAGCAAGTGCTAACAGGTTTTGCTCCCTCCTCGCCATTCTCTGTATTGCCGAAAAGAGTTACCGCGGGGAGGCGCGAATGCATTATGCGATGATGTTGGGGAGGCGTCCGAATGGAAGTTTCGCCTCGCAGATGCTGGTTCTTCCGGGGTCGCAATCGGTGGGTAGACTAATTGCAGTTGCCCTCAGAAATTGGCAGGTGCGCATGACTATTTTTGTTTAAAGGTTTGGGATGAGTGTAATTTATGATTAATTACTCTTTATTCAGGTTTGGAGGCGTATGAATTGGAACCGAGTCGCCTTGTTTCATGGCGCTTTACCGTACCACAAATCGTGAGTCGGGGTCTCATGATTACTTTTGTGTCACGCACATCACAGATTTTCCATCGAACCTCCGATTAGTACTAATCAACACATCGTGAAAAACAGCGTCTAATTATCTGAACCAAGGGTCCCAACCTGTTATCTCCTTGAAGAAAGCGCTGCTGTTCCCTAGGTGCATAAAATGTCATAATGTCGCCCAGAAAGTGTGATACTTGCGAGCGTTGTATTTGGGATATTCAGGTTCTGCTAATTTGTCCCATTTTCTCTGGATTTTATTGTTCTTCCGCCCCTAAGGGATGGAGGATTCCCGTCCGAGGTGCTGGAGAATCGAAATTTCCTTGACTATGTACGTGTATACGCCTCCGTGACTTTGTGACATAAATATGTAATTTGTTATATCCCATCGCGGTGTATTCGCCGATTACAGACAGTCGCGCCTTTAAAAAGTTTTTGTTTTTGCGTTTTTCGTTAAGTGTTATTTTGTGTTTCCCTATGCGAGGGAGCGAGCATTTCGTTCACGCATTCCGAGAAGAATATTTTCCGGTGAAATTATCTGCATTACCAAAACCCCTGTTGAATCGTGGCGGTTGACCTATCTGTTAATGATTGGGAGTTCAATCAGAACCTTGGTCTGTACTTGTTTACCTGACGCCTTTTTCTTTTGGCGCACGAGTTTACATTTAGGCCTTCCAGCTTCCTCGTGGTCCTTCCCCTTCTGGCGGCCGGTGATACCCCGAGTCGAACCCAAAACTCATCGACGGGTGTGTGTTGTCTCATTTGTTGTTTCTTCGTTCCTTCGAGTTAAAGAGAATTTCGAAGAAAGTTGCACGCGCATCAGAGTCTAGATCTCTTCCCTCGCGGTAATGTGGCGGAAGCTCCCGGAGTCGGTAAGGTGTGAAGGGCAATAGACATCTTTTGCGTTTCACAGCCGATACAGTTCAGCCCGACAGCCTGTAAGGGACGAGGAATGGTGGTGATGGCAGCATAGCACTTGCTGCTGTGTATCTACACATTTTTATTGGCGAAACGTCCATCTTTGGTGGCTGACGCGGAGAGGCAAACTGTGTCTTTCCCTTCAACGTGTTAATGGCTGTTAAAATATTTGATATTTTTAAAGAGGTTTGGGTTTTGCGTGATGCCATTTTTACTGCCATTGGTGTCATAACACAGCCCGTCACACGCCCTTATTGTGTCGATGTAGATTTTTAGAGGCAGTCTAACGTTTAAAGATTCGACGTAGACGAGAGAGTGACTATTAAAACGGATTTCAATTTCCAGACGCCGGAACTCTCGACTGGCTGAGTAATTTGTCGATTTAATGTGGAACTAATGGTTTCCTCATTGGGCCAGAAATTGACTCGCGTGCCCTATACCTTTTCGATTGCTCGCCCTCTTCCTTTCTCGCTTAGCCACAGGGGCTCCTCGTCATGTATAACCCCGTCGCACTTACTTTCGTCTCCAGTCTATCACAAATATAACTGTACTTATTCCAGCTCTTTTCTAATTAGCACTTTCTCAAATGGGCCACAGGTGCCTTCCGCGTATTTGAGATTAAACATGGCCATTGTTATACTTCACGTGTCTATCACGTATCCATTGTAATCTCCTGCGACCCCATCCCATGAAGCTACAGTTCTTTAATCCGAGCCTGCGCATTTGCCCGCCGGATGCTTGTATTAATTATAGAACTGTTCTCCATCGAAACTATTCCCTCCTTTTGATTGAGATGGTGCTAAGGAAACAGCGCTTTGAGAATTGTTTTTACTCCATCACTGTAATCGATTTTATGCCGACATGAAACTTTGGTTGTAACTTTGAACGAAGCGAGGATATGTCCAGTTAAAACTTCATCCGCCTTTGTACCGTTTTAGATTAAACCGTTGAATTTAACTAAAGTTTTTTTTGATCAGGTCAAAGGGGATTTTAACGTTCGTTGTCATTGTAGAGCTCTGATCCTGTATTGGTTTTACATCCATCGAGGTCATAAAGGCCAAAGAGGTCTAATGGTATGGTGGGTAATGTTTCATTTTCCTGACGAGAAACCTTTAACTCCGGGAATAAAACCTATCTCTGTAAAGCACATGTAGCATTGGTTTGATTGATTTTTCTTTCGCCTTCTGGTGAAATGAAGCTAATAAGAAGATTCCATAATGCTGGCAACTAAATGAAGTGATTCATTAAGCAGTATACTGTATGACATAATACATTAGTAGCAATATTCCATGTACACATTAAATGAAAGAAATGAAGTAGTAAGGGAAACGAAGTCTATTATCCGAAGACAAAGAGTAAATGAAGAACGACATGGAGATTAATGCCTTGAGCTTGGATATATTCGGCATCCATGAGTCACTAAACATGACTAGTTCCTGTTGAAAAATGAATTTTACTTCGGAATTAATTATGGCTATAATAATGTCTGATATGTTGCCGAACGATCTTGTTCTTCTCTCGATGCCTGACGTTTCTGGGAAGAAAACAACGTCTTTACTTCATGACTGTTTTACCATGCCGTTTTATCGACGACCTGTCTGTTTCCATTCGTCCGAACGGATCGTGCGAAAGAAAATATGTTACTGAAATTGATGTGCCAGGTGTTTGTAAATCGTTTTCCACGACTACATTCGTGGGCCACCGAGGTTTTCCGAATTTTCTTTTCGACTTTTTGAAACTCGTAAACTTATGTGCTTCTGTAAGACCCCTTCTCTCCTTCCATTTCATGATCATACCTTATCGACTTAATGCTCTTCTCGCATATTTCCGGAAATGGGAGGCGGGGAGGGCATCACTTTGGTTTTTTTTTATGGATGTGCAGTGATGGCCCGGAGACCATGTATTTCGGCGATGTAGCGAAAAAAACACAGAAGAGACGACCCGCGACTGTGGCGCACGCGGTAGGTTTGGCAACGCCGATTGCGTCTGCTATTAGCGGCCGTGTTCGCCGCTCTCCTTGTCGGGTGCGCTGGGGCGTTAAGGTGTTGTTCCTGGCTAATGTGGTCGTGTTGCATGGTGTAACGTGAATGTAGGTATACCGCCGCGTTGCTGACAAGGAGCATCTCTCTCTCACTCGCTCATACTCTTGCGATAAACCACAAGCCCCCCCCCACGTCCCGTGTCTTCAGACTTTGTCTCCGACCTTTGAACCCTTTGCTTGTATGTGCCTGCTTTTTGAAAACTGGAAACTTCTTTGCGCCTTCCCTTTTGAGGAAAGGCGCTCGGGACGTCAGCCCGTGAGATTAAAAAGTTCCTCATGCTCTGTGGCTAGGCGGATGCCCGCGCTATCAAGTTCCGTGTTTGTCTAGTAATAATCTCTCGCACGAGGCGGGGGGAAGTAGTCTTTTATCCGACTGCGGGCTGGGTATGTGGGATTCTTAGCACATTTCCTCGATATCCGCGGCTTGGGCCAGTAAGATAGGCATTCGAGGGTGGGGATTCGTGCTTCTTATAGTATATATCGTATTCGTTTTTCAATCCGTCCCACTCAAGTTCGGATGGCATTAGCGATTCAAGTGCTCGACGTTCAACTGCCCATGACCCCCGGCATCATTTCCCGATCTATGTCAATGATGAAGTGCGATTTCCGCTGCCGTCACGGTTAATTTCAGGATTGTATTTTGGGAATGTAGAAATTGTTGTCAAAATAAGAAATATGCGTTGAATCTACTTAAATGGAGATGCCTCTACAGCCAATCGTATCCGTGAAACATGGTCCTCACTGCCTTATACGTATTTACCCTGCAAGCCGCCGCAAGGGCGTGTGGCAGGGGGAGAGCCACCGCCAAACATTCACATGCACTCCAAAATGCAAATGTTAGGAGACACAGAATGAATATTCCAAAGTGCGGTACGGTGTAGCAAGCAGCAACCACCATTGGATGAATAATGCGATCAGCAAATCAGTATTTCAATCTGATATGAATTTACCCCACAATTATATCTGTCGTGCAAGTGGCCTTCGTGATGTCGTTTATTAAAACATTTTTAAAGGGCTAGTCTTAAGGCTTTAGTGTATGTTGATAACATTTTGTTAACAAAAATGATCAGAATGTATCCGTCACAATATGGCAGTTTTCAGTTCGGCATTTCTGACAGTTCGGCAAAGCGAAAAGTTTGGTTTCAGTGGAAAACTACGAGGAAACTTTTTCAGTTGAAGGAATTTTTAAAAATCTCTTCAATGTGAATTGGTTTAAACTTGTTAATATCATTGAGGCATGAGGTCTTTTTTTAGCGAGGCAACTATAAAAAATTTGATTGGTGAACATATTGATATCTCGATATGTGACGAATAATTTTACGGGCTAGCCTGGGCGTAGCCGCTCGCTAATTAACCCAAAGGTCGCAGGTTCGATTCCCACCTAGGGTAGGGGTCTTGTATTTCTCCAAAAAGATTTTTTCTATTATTTGAAGAGGTGCGAAATGACCAAGCCGTAGAAACACCCTATAAACAAAAATACTTCGATAATTGATAACATCCGACAATTTTTTTCAGGGAACAGCTAGACACTAAAAACTTAGAAAAAAGTTCACGGGGTTAATCTCTCTTTTATCAATAATTTGGACTACAAGAATTAAAAGTATGCCTAACTTTTTCAGAAATAAGCTTAAGTCCCGACATTGTTGTTATCAAAAAGGAAATGTGAGGAATAAAATTTTAAAGTAAGATATTGAATATGGGTCCAACTAAAATCCACACGAAAATTTCAATTTAGAACTGCGGATGGAGTCTTCGCAAACTTTCGGCAGCTCCCGTGGGTGATGTTGACATATTTATCTTCTCTATAATTCCATAGTTTAAATTTTTAATCAGAAGACTGGTAACTATGCCATGCTGGTAACTAATTTTAGACAGACGTGCATGCATAACAGTATGAAATGCTGAGATTTTGGGTTATAAATCCCGTTTTCGGTTTCCCGATCCTTTGTCGGCGGAAAATCAAAAGGTTTTCGGACGGTGGGGTGTATTGGCTTTAGGAGGAAAAATGAAAGTTTCCCCTCTTGGATCGGAGTCAGGGGAGATGTGTCTGATTGCAAAGCAGTTTCAGAGGTTTACCCCAACTCGCCGTGATCCGAATAAACGAAATCCGTTTGGTTGGAATCCAAAGGTGACTCTAATAACATACGTCGCGTCGTGGCGGGTCGTCGCGGGTGTGGTAGACGACTGGTGTAATACGTGGTAAGTGTGTGGTAATACGCGATGTCGTCTTGCTTGTGGGAACTCATTCATCGAGTAGCCGAGCGATCGAGAAAGGACCATTGCCCGTGAGATTCATCATTCAGTGATTAGGTTTAGTGGGCTCAGCAACCGCGCGTTCATGATTAACTGAATATCATCTATATCATTATGCATTTTGGTTGGTCTTTTGGAATTTCCATGGAAATTATTGTAAAACGTGGTGACCTATTGAATCAAGTTCTTTCAATTTGTGTTTGAATTTCTATCGCAGTACACCAATTATTTAGCATTATAATGATCCGAAATCTGGTCCCCGAGGAAGGATGAGGAGTATACATAGATTGAAGGCTTTTGATATGTGGGTTTGGCGACGGATGGGGAGGGTAAGGCAGACGGAGGGAAAACGAGTGAAGAGCTTCGAATGGCAGGGGAGGAGAGACATTTGCTGCGATAAATTCAAAAAAAGACAGGAAAGGTGGATGGAAGGAAGTTCTCAGAGGCAGAGGGATGTTGAAGGTTGTGATGAAGGGTAGAGCGTACGGTAAGTGAGGTAGGGGTAGGAAGAGAATAGGGAGTTTGGTTAAAATGATTAGTGGTGGAATGTATGCAGATTTGGAGAGGGATTAAGTTAAGATGTGTCCGACCTGTGGCTCATCAAAAACCTACCTTAACCGGTAGATTACAGTTCAGTTAAACACCAATTATTCTGAATTAAATAAATTCCACCCCCCGTCTAGTAAAATAAAGTGTTACGTATCATCTTCCATCCACTAACCCGGTATACTTATAATTTCCTGGGAAAAGATATTGTCCTCCCCTATCACTGCCAAGACTTGTTCATTTGTCTAATCTCATAACAATGAGCTTGGTAGCGAAGTGGATATAGAGTACGGCTGCGGGGCTTGAGTCCCGGGTTCAAATCCGGTTGACCCACCTGGACGCCTGCAGCTAAACCCAGGCCGAGTGACTTTCCGCGTAACCAGGTCTTACTGGGATACCAAATTTGGAGCCACGGGGAAAGGAACAGGTCTATCTGGCTCGATGTGTGAATTCCCACACGTCGTCGGATTCGGTCCATACTAGGCGAGTTGTACCTTTCAAACCGGCGTGATAACTGTGGTTTTCCATGTACGCAAGACATTCAATCGATCGCAATCATCGTGAAAGATTCATGCGATCTAATAATCGAATCGCAGACGCCACTGTGCACTGTAGCAATTTTATTCCTTGTTTTGCTTGAATGAGTTTGGTGGTCAGATATCACCACCTCTGCCCCTTCTCCCTTATGTTAAGGTCTAACTTTTATAATGATTGGCAAGGCGAGAACTAAGCGGTTAGACTATGGGCTTAACTGTAGTTAGTTTTCCGGGAAGCGTGATGTTCCCTCGTCCGCTCGTGTGGAAGGTGCTCCTCTCGCTTGGTATGCGGTCCCCGACCGGCCGGCCGGCCAGCGGCCGGAGGTCGTGTGGGCGCCGAGGAAGGATAGATGATACGAGTTCGCTCTCTCTCGTAGTTCATCAAACCGCAGCGGCCGGCGGAAGCACCGGAGGCGTAGGGCGTCCGAGATTAATTCCTGGAATGTAAACATATCCCCATTCACCCCCCCAAAACCCCCCCCCCCCCCCCCCCCCCCCCCCCCCCCCCCCCCCCCACCCCCCCCCGACC
>WURS02000017.1:6173986-6185039 GCA_011762765.2 Rhinocypha anisoptera | reverse complement strand
TTCATTTCAGGTCAATTTGTATATGTTCGTTACATCTTTTTTTTTGATAGTTTCTCTTGTTGCAAATCTCTTAAATGGAGTTGTGGAGGCCGGGCCAGCATTCATTGAAGGAGTGCAAAGGGTTAATAAGTTGACTGATCCTGTTTTATTGTGCAACAAAATCAACAATGGAGATCATCTGTTGAGTAGAATGCCTGTCAGTCAAACTAAAGGTTTTGGTCTTAAGTCCCCCTGGCATGTTGAAGATTTTCTGGTTGATTGTTGTAGCAATTTAAGGGTCTCAAGTGGTTTATCAGGATACATGGGAGTTAGTTTGTGGCCACTAGAAGGAAGTTAAGGAAATTGCATTAATAATGAATCAATTACATAAATTTACTCAGTACAATTGGTATGCAGAATCCCCTTTGCAAGAAATTTATTTTCAACTTAAGAAATGAAAAGTGATCATCTTTCTAACTACCCTAAAGTGAGAAATTTTATTAATAAATAATAGATTAATGCATCCAGATGATATCACATATAAAACACTCAATGCACAATTCAGTGTATCTTTAATTAAAGGACATTAATGTCCCACACAATTAATGACACCACCTGACCACACGGTCAACTGTACTAATAATGTCATAAAGAATTTTCAACAACTAACATTTAATTTTTTTAAGATTTAAAGTTCTAGTTAAAAGTGATTTCAGAGGAGCAAGTGTTAAAAATGGACATTGTCCTTTTACAAAAGTCACCATGTTTTTTATTTTTTTTTGCCAAAACTATTCACTCTTAAGAATTTGATTTTTACACTGTTTGTTAGATATTTCCCATCATATTTGCTACTAAATGATAATTGACCCTCATATGAGTCCCTATCATCAAGAATACACCTGATTGCCAATTATGTGAGTCCCATATTTGTAAATATACTATTTATTTCTGTTACCATATTTTGCTGTATTTAATAATATTCAGAGGTACTTAGCATGTGTCTTGCCCTAAATAAATTGCGCATATTTATCAGGTTACCTCATGATGCAATTAACCTGAGGGACTAACTTAGTGCTAATAAAGTTGTAAAAACATTTTTGTGCTACATATTCTTCATCTCCTATATCTTTGCATGCTTTGTATATTTTTGTATAACTAACTGTACATATAACAAATGAGAATTATAATGAGTATTATTTTAAAATTTTATTTATATACATTCATTGTCACCATTCCCTCTAATACCAAATTCTCAATTTACTGTTTCTTAGTTTTCAAAGTATGAAGAATTTGAAATTTAACCATTTTTATTGTTCAAATTAAATTAACATTTTGGTTTTATGAAGAGAAAACTTATTGAAATCAAAATAAAGCAAAAATTTTATTAAATTGAAACTAGAAGTTGTCATATTTCTTATTGTTACTTATTGCATATCATGAAGTGCTTGTTCTTTTATTGAATACATATGCTTTCTTTACAAGTACTTGGGTGTATAATACAATTACATTGTTTATGTCTAAAATTTTATAAATGTGCTATAATTATATAAACTGAAATATTTAACAAAATTTCTGTGTATAACACCCAGTCTTTCAATAAAGGTTGATTGCTTTAAAGTGCCATATTTGTACTCTTTTGGCTTCTCTATTCACTGCTTAATCATGCTAATGTCTCTCTCTCTCTGCTTTCTGGCTTGCCTTCAATCTCCTGCAGAGACTTCCTCAAATGAGCAAATCCAAGTGCCATCTGATATCCCACTTCACAAGCATGTTTCCATGACACCACCTGGAGCAGAGGTGCCCCCAAGAGTAGTACCCCATGCCCACCAACAGAGCCCAAGCAACAGCAAACTTGATTCTTCTCCATTGAACTTACCTGAAAGCATCTCCCCCATGATGAAATCCCTGAACCAAACGATTACTGATGGTGGCAAGATGCCAGATGTGAGGCCAACAGAAATATTTAGTGAGGATGGCTTCGACAAGAGAAATGAAAATTGTGGCTCACCAACCAGGAATGCCATAGAATCAAGAGGTTATGTAGATGATTCATTATTAGGTGGAGAGACAGGCATTGAGGAAGTCACAGGGATTGAGGAAACAGAAAGTGGTGGCACAAACATCCTCAGCCGGATCCTGTCATGGCGTGGCAGCAAGAAAAAGGCTGATGAACAACCAGAGGGTGCCAGTGTAGCCATGGAAGGGCCATCTCGGAGAATGGATGTGCATGGCCGCTATGTTCATGAAGTCATATGCGAGACAGAAGTTTTTCCAGTTGTTGCAAACCAAACTCCACCATCTCCAGGCTGGAGGCCTGCTCCTTTCTCCACATCCTGGCCGCCCCTTATTCACAGTACACCACGATCGTGCCATGCTAGCGGTCGGCAGATCTCCTCTGGGGCCGCAGAGCAAGATAAGGATGATTCAGAGGAAGCCATGTGGGCCTCAGTCGAGTTCAGTGGCCCACATAGCCTGCCGCTTGTGCTTCAAGATGACTCAGTGGATCCTCAACATGAAAGGGATGATCTGGAGAAGAGCCATCAACATCATCCATTTGTACATGGACCTGATCTTTATTCTGCCAAGTCTAAGACCAAATCATTTTCTTCCCATCGCGACACATCAGTGGAAGTGATACTGTCAAAGTCATCCAGCATGAAGGCTCACCGCATGGATCCCCATGGGCTGTTTCCCCAAATGGATGCCCCCGAGAGTTTACCAGCAAGCTTTGAGAGGAGTGAATTAGATCACAATTACTCCCTCCCCTCAGATTCTTTCCTGAAAGATGATTCAAGAAATGTCAACATGGGCGAGGTAGATACCCCAATGAGGGAGGCTCGATTGAAATCATCCAAGGAAGGCCTCCTGATGCTGGATGTGAATGGGCCGGTAGAGGAGGCAAAGGCAGTAGTCAAGTCCGAGGGGAACTGCATGGAATTTCCCAGTGCTGATGAAGAGAGGGTAAGTGATGGATGGGGTGAAAATCAAAGGGAAGTTGAGGAGGAGCTGGACTTGAGCCCTTGCAAGCCAGTTCATGATGTGGCCCAACCAGCAGTGAACTTTGAACCAACTGTGATGCTTCAGCACACCAACTTGGAACGGAGCTGTGATGATTTACCTGAACAGTCATCCAAGCACATGCCATTCATCACAGATACACATCAAGATGAGGGGATTCCTGAGGCAACAGTGCAGGAACAAATGGGATCTGCCCCTGCTAATGAAGACCAGGTCACATTGCAAGGTCCCATTCCACAGAGTACTCCACGTTACAAGAGAATCCAATCAGTGCCAAATGACATCTCCGTATCCAAGTCATCAGACGTTCCAGAATTTTTGAGAGTACAGCTAAATCACGTAGACAGCCGACCTGCCACCAATGTTGTCTTGTTGGCCACTGGTGGTGTGCCTGTGCCCGTCAACATGCCTGAGACATGTGACACTCCATTCAGGAGACGGGTGAGGCCCCACAGTGCTGATGGTCTAGAAGCAAGTCAATCAGAACCACTGGGGATGCAACTGATTAATCGGGGGGTGCTAAGTGATTCAGTCAACAATGTCACCTCTGACAAGTCAGGCAGTTTGAGATACAGGGTCAGCCAGGACTTCACTGAAGTGGCTCCACAGAGCGAAATCTGCAGACCTAGAGATGCATCTTTGCCAAGGACTGGTATCCCTAGACAGATGGACCTGATGGGAGAGAAGGCGGAAAGTTCTGAGGAACCCTTGTCCAAAGAAGAGGAGATAGGTAGCCAAGTTCAGAAATTGCCGATGCAGGATGTGCCATCTGTAATTTCCAAAGAAACAGGAAGCACCAAGGATCCATCTCTTGTGGTGGGGAAGATGATTAGAAAGTCAACAGAGGACTTGAGTATCAGGGGAAGTGGTAACATTGTCACACCTGTCAAGGAAAAAGAAGATGGTAGGCCAAGGCCCATGTCAGTCCGGGAATCATTGGGGGTTGTGATGACGCAGAATGAAGTCAACAAACCCAAGGATGCTGCCCTTCCTCCAAAAGCCGTTAGAAAGGTTTCTGGTGATGATACCCCAGTGGAAGTAGTGCCACGAAGAAAATCAACTTCAGCCAAGGATTTTGGAGCCAAGACCAAGGAGGATGAGCCAGAGCTTTTCAAGGTTTTTGCTCGACGTTCCCTCAAAGTCAAAGACAGTGAAAGCTGGGAGAATCACCAACCACCAGCACAGCAGCAACAGAGGTCAAGGGACAGTGATAAGGAGAATGACAGTGGAGACAATGCCATCGATGTTGTGATACTGCCCATGTCAAAGGAGCAGAAGCAGAGAGATTCTCTAATCAGGGGGGAATTCCTTAAGGATTCTGAGCACCCAGTCAAATCACCATCAAACCACTCAGTGACAGACATGCCCCACCTCCTGAGACCTCTGCAGCGAATACCTTCAAGCAATGGGATCGTCCCACCCAGCCCTCTTAATATTGGGAACATTGAGT
Organism: Rhinocypha anisoptera; assembly: GCA_011762765.2. NCBI lineage: Eukaryota > Metazoa > Arthropoda > Insecta > Odonata > Chlorocyphidae > Rhinocypha > Rhinocypha anisoptera. The sequence goes on along the minus strand of WURS02000017.1, from coordinate 6,180,592 downwards.
TGCGAAGCAATCCTCTGTATGGCAGTGGTGAGAAGAGTAATGATGGGCCAAAACTTCACCGATCGTCTGTCACAGGGGGAAGCCTCCCAAGGAGGGAGGGGCCATCCCCAGAGAAACGACCTAGGGGATCCAGCATAAACCTCCCACCTGAATCACAGCCAATTCGGGTCGAAATGAATCGGGTGGGAATACCCTTTGAGCCTAAGCGTCCATCTTGGGCATCCCAGATGCATTCTGATGGTATCTCAGATGCGTTTGGGAAGCCCGGTGCTTCAGAAGTCTCTGAAGTGTGTCGCCAGCCAATTGATCTGGGCATGGATGGTGAGGAAGACAGGAAGCCACATTTTAAACGGATCCAGCAGAGGAAGGAGGAGTGGGAGCTGAGGGCGAGAATGCAGTGAAGTGTTGACACAATTTCATCCCCCTGTCTGACGTCTCATCTGTATCATTAGAAAGCAACATGCTCTTCTCTTCATGGCAGGTTGCTCATCAGTTAATTGTAAGTTTGCCCATTTTAACACTTTGTATTGTAACTGTTTAGACTTTTCTTCTTGGATTCACAACATCTTATGTCTACAGTAATGGTTAAGGCAGTTTTGCATGTACATGTCAGTTGTTACTCCAAGTGATAATTTGCCTCTCAAGTAAAGCATTGGAGTAAAGCTGAGGAGTTTCTTTGATGTGTAGTTGTACCATTTTATTTAATGTTTAACTACTTCTTGCATATATTTGTTTTTGTATATGATGACTTTCCTCTGTTTTGTTTGATTTTTCAACACGTAAATAACTTTCCAATTTCTGAATAATATTTTCTATGGGTTTGCCACTGTAATAGTCTGGATATGTGACCAAGAGATTTTAGAAATAAAAGAAACAATGAAACATCAGTTTCATTGTTTCAGATTCCAGTGGAATGTAATGCTTAAATTATATCCTAAAAATATGAGTTACTTTCATCCACTTGAAATCATTTTCAAATTATTTAATTTATATGTATATGTTGTAATAAGTGAACTATAGTTTCATCAGAAAAGTATAATAGAAACTTTATTTACTGGATATTAATCAATATCTACTTTTTCTTTTGATTAGAGATGGAATGATACCACAAATTCTATACTAACGTTTTGATACCATAGTTTTCACAATGCCTTGATTTTTCAATACTACAGTGAAATTTCCTCCTTTCTGGGTGAGACCAATAAGCATGTTTAACACTTCCATAAATAATAATAATATAGAATGAAATCAGAAGAAAACTCATCTAATGCTCATATTTGAACTTGAAGGGCTAATCTCATTAATGTTTAACATGATCTTGAATATCTTTGAAAATCTCAGCTTCTAACTTCAACTTCCATGATTTTTGTACCTGAAGATGACACTGTAGTGTTGAAATTAGTCATACCAGATTTAAAAAATTAGTGGAAAAATAAATAGATGTAATTCTTATTTTCCAGTATGAATTTAATAGTTTCAGGCTTCACATCATAGAAGTTGCTAATATCCATAATAGACAAAGAACAACATACTTTTCCACAGGTTTTAATGAGGACTTTGTTGATTTCACCATGATATAGCTCTGTCGGGCCCTCTGTAGTTTTTACATTAAGATTTACTTAAAAATGCTGTAAAACTGTGAAAAAAGCATAGTAGCCTTAAAAAAATCTGTGGAAAAGTGCATATTTTGATAATAAATTGATTTTTGTCAATTTTGGAAGCTTGCTGTAAGTTTAAATCAACCAATAGTGCTTGTCCATGATGAGAGTAAATCTAATTCTTTCGTTATTTTCTGCTTGCAAAGCCAATCCCTGTTTTTTATTGAGGTGCTTCATAATGTTAGATGTATTATGTGACTTATCTATGTAAAATGAATTTTTACATATTAAAAACTGGGCATAGTCTTTCTTGTTGGGATCTATTGCAAAAAAATATGTACATGAGACCTGAAAGTTTAGCTATACCAACCACTTGATGTTTGCCCTAATGTGGGATCATACAAAAGTTTGTTAAGGGCATAACTTTTTTCATAGACAGACATACTGAACCAAACTGCACCTCAATATCATGCAATTAGAGTACAAAAACTTGACAAAATGAATTTTATGTATTGCTTTGCATTTGCTTTCACATTTTACCACAATTGTATCAGTTGAACATTTTTAAGGTTGTGACTTTTAACTTTTTGTACAGGTTCTTCTATTATAATTGTGTAAGGAGTTCAAATAAGGGCATATTAACCCTTTTAATGCCACCCCCTATCACCTGGTATATGCGAAAAATTCCAGGTTTTTTTCCGTATATTTGTTAATATACACATTTAAACAATCTAATATACATTTATATAAATTTATTAACATCAATTTTTTATGCCTTAAGCACTTTTAGTGTAAGTAAAATATTTAATTTATATTTTTACTTCCTAAACAATTTTATAAAAAATTAATTATTAAACAAAAAGTTGGGTCGATAGATCGGCCCATGACATTTTTCGCACATATCCCTAGGGCCGATATATCGGCCCAATGGCACTAAAAGTGTTAATGTCACAGAGTATGAGGATGTTATCCTGTCTTGATTACTCCCCAGCTGTCTCATAAGATACTGCATTATAAATGTTCGTCAGGAGGAGGAAGAGATGGTACATGGTGATCTGCCTCAAATAATGTGATGGATACCTGTAGTTTTTATAAAGAACAAAATACCAAATTTATCATAGTTTGTATATATGATCTCCTCTCAAGAATGTTGATTTTTTAATAGTAAATAGGAAATATTTATTTTCCTAAAAATCAGTATGCATAATACATTCAGGGATTGGTACAATAGTCAATAACAAATAAAACAATAATACACAAGGTAAAGAAACAGTGAATAAAGGGTAATCTACTGGTTAAGGGAGGTTTTTGAAGAACCTCGGGTTAGATTTTCTGTGCTACATCTAACTTAATCCCTCTTCAAATCTGCATACCTCCCTCTACCTTATCATTTTATCCAAAATCCCTATTCTCTTCCTACCCCTACCCTGCTTACCCAACATTCTAACCTCCATCACAACCCTCAACAACCCATTGCCTCTGAGTACCCCTTCCATCCACTTTCCCTGCTTTTTTTGGATTTCTCGCAGCAAATGCCTCTCCTTCCTACCATTCTTAGTACTTCTTCATTAGTTTTTCTCTCTGTCCACTTCATGTTCTCCATCTGTCGCCAAGCCCACATCTCAAAAGACTGCAATCTATGCTCATCAACCTTCTGCATGGGCCAGGTTTGGGATCCATATAATGCTATGCTAATATGAGGGTTTTCCCTAATCTTTTCTTCATTTCTTTGCTTAAGGTCCCTCTCACTAACTACTTCCTATTCACAAAAACCTCTTTTGCTAATGCAATTCTTTGTCTAATATCCTGTCCACTATGTCCATTTCCCTCTATAATGATTCCCAAATAAGTAAACTTTTCTACCTGTTCCAATTTATTCCCTTCTAGTATAATATTTACCATAGCCTTCTTACTTATTGAGAACCTCATTACTTGCGAACTGAGAAAACTAGGCAAAATATCATATTAGAAGGGAATAAATTAGAACATGTAGAAAAGTTTACTTATATGAGAAGCATCATAGGGGAACATGGAGGTAGTGGGCAGGATATTAGATGAAGATAGTGATTCCCCTAGATAGTGAAGTCACTAATGGGAGCTTTAAGCTCCTTGGGGAGTATACTACATGAAGATCACTTTGATACCTAGTATTGTAGCTATGGATGTATTAATTTTGAGGAAATTCATGAAGATTAGACTTAAGATAGAGTAAGGCAATAATTATAGCTAAACATGGAACAGGTAATATACTATGATGCTTGAACAGCGGTGAATAGGAGTTATATTGTTTATGCAAAAATTAACTTAATAACTTTTTTTTGTAAAAATATTCATGGCCTTTAATAAAGAACCCCAAAGCAGAATGCTAAACAGTAACTGAGTATGAAATTCCCCATGGTTCATTAGTAGAAGAACTTCTAATGAAACAGTTAATGTGATGGATCTGATAAGGAAACAAGTGGAGCTGTGTCCAGTAGCTAATATGTTGGTATGAATTTCTCAGGATACAGTGAATCCTGTCTTTAGCGGCCACCAATCAGTCCACCAAATAATAGTTACTGAAGGGAGTGACTAATAAAATAAGGGGAAATTTACTTGGTTTATATGGGGAAAAGGTTCCAGAAGAAAGTGGCCCCTTGAGGTGACCACTGAATAAAGATGGCCGTCGAAGCAGATTTTGCTATATGTGATTGTTAATTGTAACACCCGGATAAGATCAACTTGGAATTGGTTTTTTCCATCGAGATTGACAGATACAATACTCTTTTCTTGATCTTATATATGTATATAAATCAGAAAATTAATAATTATTTGGACTCTACAATGTAAGTGAAAATCTCTGATGTGCAGTCGGTTGTAAAAATTTAACGTAAACCCTTGTTCCATTTCATTTATTTTAATATTTATCTGTTCCCATGTATGCCATTCATATTTTATCCAGGGCAAGAAATCATAATTATACTGAAGAATAATTTAGCAACAAAATGGAAAACAATGTTAACAATATTTATTTGAATATAATGTCGGCTTCTGCCCAAATTTGTTCAGGCATCTTTGGTTTGAAATATTCATGTAAATTATTATTTCGATCCTGATAAAAATGAATTATTAGAAAGTTAAAGAGGACATATGCAGTTTTTAATGAGCCTTCTATTTTTCAGAAACAATGCAAATTCCTGACAAGAAGAAAAGAAGTCTTCTTTCACGTTTTAGAAAAAGGATAACCATTGCTGTATGATGTAACCTTCACACTGCCCCTTGCATTCACTAAAGGAAAGCACAAAGCTTCATGAGAATGGTGGGGCAAGTGGGTGGAAGAAATGAGTGAATTATGATAAGTGAATATGTAATTGACTATAAGACTACATAAAGGTGCAAGAATCATTTCTTCCTGTTGTAACCTGCAATCCAAAAATTAATCTAAACTTTATAAAAGTATAAAATGTATTTCTTTACAAACAAATTATCCGTGTGTTAGATGGACAACGTAGATCATGCCATGGGTAATGGGATCATCTGTTGAAATAAATACTTATAGTTTTGTCTTCAAGTGTTTCTTGATTAGTCATTTGTTGTTTTTTTCAGAAATTCTTTTAACTGCATTTCTACATAATTTGAGAGTATTGATCTTATTCTCAAATTACAAATCTGCATGCATTTTGAGGTTTACACCATGCAGTCATGTAACTAGTACATGATTTAAAGTGGATTTAAGCTCTCTTGCCATGTAATAATTACATAGTGCTTCCTGTGTATGTATAAAATTATATATGAATATCTGAAAATGCTTTCAAAGTAAGTAGCCTAAAATAAATGTTACAGTCATGCTTACATTCAAGAAATTGATTGGCTGTTTATTTGTATCAAAATTTATTCTTCATTGAAAATGTAAAGACTAAATACACTGTCACATGTATGAGGGCACAATTGAAATGTAATGGAATCTATTTTTACATTGGTTAGCATGTACAATTTTATATATACATATATATACACAACATTACAGTGAATGTGGTTTCCAACTGTGATTCAATCATTTTAAATCTGAAATCGTGGTAGTGGAGCATTTGGTTATGATTCATTAACACGACTAACTGTTAAAGCTATCAAGAGTCTACAGATGGACATATAACATGATTTTGTCACTCTTCATTTTACTTCTCTTGATTAGTAGTCATAGGGGGATAATCTGCTGAATTTGTGAAACACTGATCTGTGAACCCTTAATGCTACAGTTTGTGTTCATTAATGTCTTGTATGATATGATGTATTTATAGTCACTTTTGATGATGTTACTACAGATGTAAATAGTATGAGTGAGAGTGGTATGAATGGCCCTTGTTTGAATTAGTTTGGGATTGTGATTGTATGAGTGCTATCTTGTAATAATTATTTCTTGTCTGTGTCTTTTTTAATATAGTCGATCTTGATTGATGTATGGATCACGTGAAATGAATATAGATACCAATACAGTCTGTTAGTATTGGCATGTTGGTTGAAATAATTGGATTGATATAAATATTTTTATGCAGAAATAGCATAATATACACAGAAGCTCTAAAAATAGTATTATTTTGATGTTTTCTGGTAATAAAGAACTTTATATTTCCTAACTTTAAATAAGTTAATTATTTTATATTAATGCATTGATTATAGTTTCTGCTTATGTGCTAGTAATTCGAACTTCTTATTCCTGAGTATGGCAATTCACTGTATTTTTCTTTTACCAGTGAGATAATTTCTTTTACATCTTCCTCTAGTTTTTGACCATAGGTAAAGTTTTACTAGAGAGTTTTACCTTCATTGAATCATCAAAATTTTTCATTTTGAAGTTAGGTTTGCAGAACCTTCAGGCTATCCTGTCACCTGCCAACCTCTTAATACCTTCATAAATCTTAGCCCCTACACTGGGTCGTAATAAAGTGTTATTGGTGGAATTGCAAAGTTTCATTTATCCTATCTATCATGAAGGAGTTCCACAGAGTAGAGCCGAGTATGATTTCCTATA
>WURS02000017.1:6145662-6169500 GCA_011762765.2 Rhinocypha anisoptera | reverse complement strand
GTTAAGCTTAGCCTCAAAATTACCAAAAATCCATTCCTTATCACATAAAAGCGAAAGTTATCAGATAATATCACAGCTGTTAAAAAAAAACCTTTATCTATAAATTCGCATCGTTTTATCATAACTAAGAAAGATTGCGTTTGCATTCAAATATGAGAAGTCAAGAAAACGGATTAGTGTATCTGAAGACGTGAAAACTATATTTGAAAGTGGAATGAAACGAATAATGACACAAAAGCGAGTAGATCTGAAATCCCAATAAGCTGCACGGAAAAAAGGGACGGCCAATTATTCAATGTACTCGCTCCCAAACTCATCCATTGAGTAATTCAACTGATCAAATTGGTAATTTTCAGTGATGCTGAAAGATTAATTTGCAAATGTTTGGTTAAACATCATTTTTTTAAAAAGTTCCATTTAATTTACTGTTGTAGTAACGGACCACGGAGGCATCTACCAACATGCCACTGGACTTGACCATTCCATCGACGGAAAATATTACATTAAAAATTAATTTACCATTATTAATGTAAAATAATAATAACATGAACAATTCACCTTTGCAATAGAGCTCATTTCACGGCAATAACACTTATTTAACCAAGGTTCTAACGATAAAAAACAGGGTTTATGTTTGACTGAGTGAAACGAAAGAAAGCGGCCGAAAACTTCACGGCCTATTTTTAATAGGCCTGGATTAGTTACGGGAAGAGAAAAAATACACGAATTGCGGTGGAAAGGACATGATATATGGAAAGAAGTTATTAGCAGCCGATATCAGTTTTTCATACAATTGTTCAATAGTGACAAGGCTTATCTCGATGATGATTAAGGGTAATCTACCGGTTATGTTGTGTTTTAATGAACTCCAGATTAGAACCACCTAATCCGTCCTTGGCATAAATCCTTTTTCAACACTGTTTATGCCTACTACCACCTTATCATTCCTTCTATGGATAACATATTCACTCTCCCTCCTCCACACACGGCTAAATATCTGTCCAATTACTTTCTATCCCATGACTAGTACAGTTATACCTCGGCTAACGAAGGTAATTCGTTCCGGATTAACATCCGTTAGCAGAAACGTGATTTTTCCCAAGGTCTCCGCAGAAAATCGTATATATCTTTCTGGGAGCCGCCCATTTAATTTAATTTAAAGCTAGTTGTTATAAAATTTACGATCTATTTATAAATTAATGAATAGATTGTTGGCTGATAGTTGAGTGAATATATTGCTTGATTGTTCATCTGTTTTCATGTATTCTTGGCTTTTTGTTATTCTGAGCTAATTCTTTATATTTCATTTGAATAGTTTTGTTATTTTTTAAAAATTCTGTTTATTGGTAACTTATTCATCCTTAACTTTGGTAATTTTTCATTTCTGCTTCCTATTTGTGAATGAATTCAAAAACTGTAAAAAAATATTCTTTGTTCCATGGGAATCAATTTCCTCGAACAATAATAAACATTTATTTATTATTACTTGTATTTCGAGGGACGAAGGCCTTGCAATGAAGATCATGGAGGGTTTAGTTGACGGAAAAAACTCTATAGATGAAGGCCTAGGCCCTTCTCTGTCCTATGAAGGGTAGATCGTGGAGGAACTAAGCTGTTGCTCCATTACAGAGATGAAGAGACTGACCAAGGACCAGAAAAAATGGGAGGACCATTCTTAGAATTGTAAGGAGAGAAACGTGAGGTGGGGATAGACAAATAATCTAGAAGATGTGCAAAGAAAAATCTGTGAAGACTGCATGGAAGAAACTTCAATAGGATAAGAGTTGCTATCAACGCAGGAATTCAATTTATATGTGCTCGTATATTCAAAAAGGGCTAGTATTTCAGGTGAGTCAATTTTGAAAGGCACCTGCTCCCTACATTACAATGCGGAACACACTTCTTCTGTCCATTCAATTTTATCTATCCCTCTTATCATAAATGTTTCTTTCATTTTCACACAAATGGAAGTGTTATTGGCCCCTCATCATTTGATTTACCCCTCACCATAAATTACTATTAAGGCATTAATACCTGGTATAATATAGCTTACAATTAGAAATAGATTTATTATGGACCCGATTCATTTGATGTACAGCAATAGGTCACTCCAGAAACTTGCAATTTCTTAATAAGTGATACATTTGGACCTTACTACAAATTATATTTGTAAAAAGTTATTTTTAAGTGTTCCTTCTTTCTTTGATCACTTAAACACATGAATGCATGATAGTCACCTACATGAAATCTCTTTGTTTTCAAATAAATCTCAAGAGGACAATTTTTTATCACAATATTCACAACAAAATCAACACCTATAAAAAGAATTACAACAATTTATTTGATTAAAAAAGGGTATTGTAAGTTAATAATTGCTGGAAATTTTATGTTTATATGATTTTATTATATAATTATTTACAACTTTAGTTCAACCTGTTTTCATTGACTGGATGGCAGCAGGTTGGATATGACCTACAGATTTGGAAATGTCTAATCTATATTATTTAGTCTGGTTTTTCTTAAGAATCATTTTAATTTAACTTGAAATGGATAGGTGTGTTCAAGAAGTATGGATGGAAGTTTTCAATACAGGTTGAACGTATTCAAAGGTCCAAAACAAGGCATGTTAGAAGACAAGGAGACATTCTGGGAATGCAAAAAAAGACAGGTTAACTTTAAAATGACTTTTTATTCTCTCCTAACAAATCCTATCACCCACACAACAGTGTACAAGGATCTGTGTCCAATTCAGCCAAATGCAAATTTTTAACTATTAAAAATAAAATAAATGCTTAAAAACACAATAACTTAATGGAATGTTTGAAGGCAATGAATATGGAGACATATTACACAAGTATAAAAACATTTCATAATACAAAAAATTACATTTTTAAAGAGTAAACGTCTCATTGGATCTAAGTGATTTTTCAATGCCATATATATATATATTTTTTCATATTTTAAAATCACCATGGAATTAGTTTTTGAACACATTTCCACATTAGTAATCAACAGTATTCCTTGAAACAATAGGAATGACTCAATCTTGTACCATATGCTTGTGTTTCCTTTGCAATTGTGAAAAAATATTTTCTGAATTCTAAAATACTAGGTAGTTTTCACAGGAAATTTTATTGAACACGCCAATTTTCTCTTAACATGTATGGATGAAATTATACACTTTTCATGCCACAAACACCTGCTAGTCAAGTTATTGACAGAGTATTTTAGTTTTCAGCTGTGTATTAAATTATTGCATTGAGCATCAAACAACTCAAATAAGGAAGTAAGCATGAGAATTTCCCCAACATTTTATCACGCTCTACTGTTTACCTTGTAACCAAATTTTTTGCTCATGCGAACACTTGCAACAAATTAACATAGGCACAGCAGAGGACAAAGATCAATGGAAGAAAAGAGGAGCCAGTTTCTAATAATTGCCACAATAGAATATGCTAAATAATATACCATTTAATGAAAATCCAATTGAGAAACTTATCATGCACTGTCTCATTGAATAACAAAAATGTTGCATTTCATGCAATGGATTCCGGAGTAAATTAAAAGTCACCAGTAATATGTGACTTTTGAACGAATGAAATAAGTATTACGTATTTCATGAAATTACCAAACTGATATGACAGGATTCTCGAGATTAAATTACATTAGGGATATGTATTTTAAAAAGAGAAATATTCCCTCTACCCTTGGAATTTCTAATCTTTTCTAACTCACCATTAAACCATAAACACTCAGATAATGTATTGTAAAGAACATATTGGTGAATGCACGAATCCAAAAGATCTCTCACTAAATTTGTCTCTTTACCAATACCATTAGAGTATTACACTGATACAAAGTTACAGGCACATATCATAACAAAATAACCATCCCTTTCCAAAGGCTAAAATCATTAATCACATTAAACCAACCATTTGTACATATCAATAAGAGAATGTGCGATTCAATAGTATTAAATTACCCTGATTTATAAGGCAATACCTATGATAGTAAAGACAAGTTTATATCACACTTTAAAGTAAACTCTTACTCCATTTTCCTTCCCTACATACAGAGGTTGCCACATGGCAAGAAATCAACAAAATCAGCCACAAGAACTGTTAAATAGTGAGATTCAAACTGTAGCACAAAAGTGCCTCATTATATATGAAATTCCTTCACATTTTTCTGAAATAAATATTAAACCATGGGTCACAAACATATTTCAGTAGCACTAAAAACCTTATTTGAAGATGAAAGAGTAGAGGCATAGCTGGAATATAAAATTATTCCTTATAATGGAGCATTTATCACACTAATGTGAATTGCCACAAAACAATTTTTCTCAAATTGAAGCTACTAGAGCAATTTCTACAATCTGTCAGCAAAATGGCTGCAGGGAATGAGAGCTACCATGGAAAGAAACCAATGATATGGTCCGGAATTTATAATAGTGATATTATACAAGTTTGAGAAGCAAGTTTCAGATCCATAATTGTCATGTGAATGAATACTAAAAAATGGTATGATCAAAATGGCATAAATACAATGCATAATGAATATTCCTTAATTATCAGCACAGTAATTACATTCACTACTACTCTAATTGCTACTTTTTTCTGTGAGTACTATGTAAATCTCTATCCACAAAAAATACATCTTAATACTTGCTCCATTTTTGTCCAAGCAAAATCTCACAATACTGTTCAAATACATATGAGATGCAACAAAGATTTCAAATGGATGTAGTTATATACACTCTCTATGATCAAGATACTTCGAATACAAATAATAAATACAAATAAATACTGTACATAGAGATGTCTAAATTAAATTCTTAAGATTTAGCTTCCACTGGAATTCAATTTGGGGAAGGCATTCTGACAAATGATGATAACATCATTTGCTAATACCCCAATTTTTAACGGCAAATGCAGTCTTAGTTACACTGGTGCACACAATAACTTGTTCCGGTGTTGCAATTCATCACAGCTGTTATATTTTCTGTAGTTGTTGGACGGATATGCACCACTATGTCTTTGTAAACGTCAGAATGAACACATGAAGGGTGCTCAGTGATGTGTAAATCATCAACTGCTCAAGCTCAATGAACACCTTTGGATGTAAGGAGTATTCCAGAATAAGGTTTCACGTCAACATGAGGAAGTTCTGGGAACAGCCTCAACCACATTTGGTCCCACTGGGCCAACATCATGTAGGTCTTTGTGCCTAATTCAATGCAGCCACAGGGGAAACACAAAGTCTATATATATATATAACTATGTAGAAACTCTGGAATTACAGAAACACTTTCAGTCTTCTTTGAGTGCCAAAACGTGGGAAACAATGAAAAAGTGAACTTATAATAATACTGCTCAACATAAGTGAATAAATAGCTACAAAAAATTAGCTTTTACTAAGACATTCAAACCTTAACTGAATACAAAATAACAATAGTACAGACCAACATAGAGAGAGAGAGAGAGACATGATGGGATATAAAGCCCCTTTTAAAAGGAAATGAACACACAAACTTCAATTGACTAAAACAATAAAAACTGATTTTTGTTGCTGTGGGTGTCTAGTTATGAATACAACATAGATACCAGCTCAGAAAAGCAATGCTCAATACACATATGAAGCTTGCATTACAGAAGAAATCCACTCATAATATCAGATGGATGGTAATAAGTTAGTAAATTTGGAGCTTGCAAAGGTGGAATTATATATTACCTATATGGATTAAAGTAGCACGATAAGTATAAGAAATCTTGATAATATATTGATTGTGATGCTGGTGTTTTCTCTATGATTACTCTGACTCTACAGTTTTAAAGTCCCTAGGCAAGTCATAGAGAAAGAGTACTCAATAAGTCTACATCTTGTAATGATACTTGTAAAATTTTCCCATTTGTTTCAAACAATTTTCAATGAAATATGTATTATAACAAGGATAATGCAAAAATAATAAAATATAATAAATCTTGGACCATTGCATGATGAAAAATGTTAAAACTCTTCGATTTATTACCAATCAAAAGTTTGTCTACACGGAGTCAATGAGAAAAAAAATCTCAAAACATTAAAAGGAAATGACTAGATAGGGGTAAATTGACTGTAAGTTACAGTTATTAAGGTATCAATTGGTGAATAAACATCTCATGAGCAAAAGTTTGCAAAATAAACTGCAGATAAACTATCACCAAATACTAAAAAACAATTGTTCACAAAAAGAAAAATTCAAGCTTCACTATCCTCAATCTCAGGATCAAGTTATATAGATTTGAAGCAGTGTTATGGAACTGGTTAATTATTTTGATGGTTTTCAAGGGATAATTGTATCAACAACCATCTTTCTCGAGTGTGTATGCCACCAATAAAATCATGGAAACATGAAAAATGACAGGTAAAATCCCATATCCCAAGGAAAAGGGAATTGTGCCAAACAAATGTAAGCAAAGAATGTAAAAAACAAAGGATGGAAAACATATAATTAAAAGTAAAAACATGAGAAACTTTTGCACTCTCCTCAACACCCACATGAATTATTCTTTTGTATATGCCTTGCCCGTTCCTTCTTCCTTACTATTCTCATTCCACTTGTTTTCTACACATAATGTATATGAGCAGTGGAGTTATGGAAGTAGACTCAGTCATGCATTACAGAGAAGTTACAATAATGAGCAGATAAGATGAACATTTCTCCCCTTGAGAAATATTAAATTTATCAATTTATAAATTTATTTTCTGAAAGATATTATTAATCTGGCAAACTTTTAATACAATTTAACAGTAAGTATGAAACTGTTTATCTATAAAATCAAGCAAAAAACTGGCACTGATTCCCTCAACATGATTTAAACAGTATATGAACATGACACAATCAATAAACAGTTCTTAGGATAACTGTGAGTAATGAAGAACTAAGAATGCTATTCAACAACACAATTTCTTAGTACCTCTTCAAGCAATCTGCTACCATAAGTCCAGCCCATCGAATTTGCTTTTAAATATATAAATATATTTCACGGGACATTACTCTTTAATTAATATGGATTCCCCATGTCATATATAATAATTCTTTCAACTACATTTTAAAATAAAGAGATAAGAGAGAAAAATTTGAGTTTTGATACTAAGGAGGAATAAACTAGTATGTTCTCTTTAAACCAGCTAAGTGAAATGGCTTTCAGGTGGAAGCTAAACTAGGGTCACAACTAAACCAAAATATTTTTGTTAGAGCAGCTGGAATTTAGGGTGCCATTATATGCTAGGCACGAGATCATTACAATTTTCAGGTCCTAATAATGTGGAATTGACAACCATATGAAGTTACTATGCATGAGCACAAAATTTGCAAAGGAACAGATACTTGTAGGAAGGGTTGTTAAGTGTAAGAGGATGATGATTACAGACAAATAAGTGCATTGCAAGTGAAAATAAAGTCAACTAACTCATATACTTTAAACTAATTGAAACTGACTAAAGTACCTATGTTTCCATGATTTTTAGAAGTTATATCTGACCATGATAATTTAAGCTACCATAATTTCCACTAAGTAGGCTCCTTGTGTAATGCTTAAATTAGGGCAGTTAGAAAAAAGACATATGAGAACATAAGAGATTGTAAATGAGTATTTAACTTGAAAATGAGGAACAGAAAAATGCTTTTAAATTTGAAAGTAACTGGCTCTCTCAAAAAGCTACCAAATGCCATTCTATATACAATATTACAATTCAGTTACCACAGAGTTTCCCAGGATTCCCAAATATGAGACACATTGCTTCAGCTGAAGTTTGCCATTTATGGAAACTGAGGGCATGACAAATATGGTAGTTGTTTCATAGACCATTAAAAAATAGTGGCCCTTTACTCAGACCAACATTTCTTAGCACTTGATGATAAACATGCATACTAAAACTGATGCCAAGGACAGCCAAAGGCAATTTTATTGTTCTGAACTCAAACCTGTACTCCGTTCTTTCATTTATCAGTAATTTAGCAGGCATAAACGGTTTGGTATCTTTACAGATGACAGTATTTTAACCTGACCATAGTGGAATGAATTCAAGTTATGGCTATATAGAAAGATTAATAAGTAGAGGCCATTGGAGTAAGGAGATCTCAGTGGGATAACTTACATGGCTAAACTTGCTAATTAGTAATTGATAAAATATTGGGGTGCTACAGAGATATGTGAATTATTACACCTTCAACCATTTCCCCACTGCAGATCTACTGGATGTCAATAAAGGAGAATTACAATGAATTAAAACAAATGCTGTTACAAAGCACAAGACTCATCATTTCATGGCAAAGTTGCAATGCAGAGCCTCACACAATTCCCTTAAACAGACATGCATTAACTCAGCCACTACACACATTGGTGGAAAGCTCTTGAGTAATATCAACACTTGTTAACAGTAGAAGTAAGTTAACTGAACCCACCAGCAATGCGTGGGATGGAAACTTGAAAAGACTGTGAAGGCATGACACAAGAAAGAATACATTGCTTTTAAAACTGTGGAATCGAAATATACCTTCTATTATAGTATATATTATGCACCTGTTGATACAAGAAACACCATCCCTTCCAAATGTCTTCACAACAGAAATGAGAGCTCATAGATGAAATTCTTAGGAAATCCTTATCCTTTTTCTATATGCTAATTTTTCTATTAACTCCCAGATTAGGAATTTAGCATAGTGAATTCACACTTCCAACAGAATTTCAAATTTCAGCTCACAAGATATTTGTTATTTTGTACTGAAGAACAATTGAAAGACCCTATGCAACAATCATCACAGATGACTGTGGAAATGAACACATTTTACACAATGCCCTCACACCAAATTCAAAATAATTTCCATCTTTCTCCAAATGCTGAACGAAGCAAAAACAGCATTCGATTGCTGGTAATTGCACTTCCTGAATTTAAGGCAATGAATGACAACTTCAATTTCACAAAAATATGCTCAACCACTATGGCCATATTTCCATCACAAGCCATTATAACACATAAATATTGATAAATTACAAACATTTTCAATTAATCTTTATTTTCATTTGACTTTTAATAAGCAAGTACACATCCTATTTAAGTCCATAAAAAGTCTAAAACTTTAATGCTGATTTTCTAATTGATTCCGAAATTTCATAATTTCATCTCAGCATTTCATGGGTTAGAATTCGCAATAAAAGTTTAAAGAACAATAATACCATAAATTATTGAGATGTTGTCATAAAGGCTTGTAATATTTTTCACACAAGCAACAGCTAACTCCATATCAACAGACAAATATTTTTAGCAAGTAACTAAATACATTTTAATTTTAAAGGTAATTTTCAAATTGTCAGATTAAAATATTTTTAGAAAAATGATTTTAAACTAAAAGGTATTACAGTGGTACACCTTACCCCATCAATAACCAATTCATAAAATATATGTAACAAGAATTCATTTCAAAATACATGTTAAAGTGATGACCTGACTTCATTAAAAGAACAAAAAAAATTCATCTTCTATAATCCACTTGTGTCAAGTGTGAGATTGGTGGTTTGGGGAGATCAATTTAGCTTCCAGTATTAATACTTTTGGGCTGAGAAAATAGCTATGCCTTCATACAGACTTCAGTGAAAATAGCTCCACTGAGCAGTATGCAGTAGATGATCTAGTCATCATTTTAATAATTACACATTTTACGAGAATGAATCTCCACAAAAATTATTTGATGGAACGTGGAATAAATGGTACCATTTGACATGTCTTAACTCTTTACAATGAAGCTTAGAAATTTAATGTAAGAAACTTGCTTTATAATATTTTCAAGCAATGCATATGTTGCTCATTCAATTCATGACTGCTTAAAGAATACCAAAAATATAATGTCTTAATATGAGCTTGACATATGGCTATTATAAGCAATCATTCTGATTAAGTAAATTGAAATGCAATATCTACCATGAGGCAACAGCATAATATTTTTTTGGAGAATCACTGGTGAAATCACCATGTTCATTTTAATCATATTTATGCTAATATCATGTTTTCTTTCTGAAAAATAATTGTTTACTTCAGAATAATTATCATGAACTATAACTTGACTAATATTTAATTATGAACTATGACTATGTTTGATACACTGAACTCAGTAGGTTTCGGTAATGAGAATTTTATTTCAAGGCAAAAGTTTGGGTTTCTTTGTAATATTTTAGCAAGAATTTTTCCTTTTGACATAGGGCTGGAGAGAATGCTCAAGATACTACAATTTGACATTCAAGAGAAATGGCTGGAAATACGAAGTCTGACTGTGCTGTGGCATTGGGTGATTGAATAATACTGAGATCCTACAGAAAAAACTGTATACGTATTTCAGAAGTTAAAGATTTCACTATCATCTTATGAAAGAAGAAACTACTTTGGCTCTTTATCCACTCTGGATTTCATAGGATACTTTCCAGATTTTAAGAATGGGGATAATTGGTGCAAGCAGATTTAAAACCCCTTTCCAATAGCTGCTACCATACTGGTTTGGCAATAATTTGACCCACTGTCTCAAGATGAAGAATTGTATTATATGAATAGTAATTATCTCTGATTTAAGGATAAAAAATCAAAATTCATAATATTATCATTTGGGAATAACAAAGTTGCAGTCAATAACTCAGAGATTATTTGGGCAGATGAGGCAGAAGAGTTAATCGATTAAATATCCAGGATGAGAGATTTCATAGAATCAGTGTTTGGGCATATATCCTATCCCTCCAGTTTCCTTGAAGGTACTATACTTAGAAAATCATGCAAAATGTTTCACTGAAGGACCCCAGAGGCATCATCTTAAAATGATTCTGGGACACTGACAAGCAAGTATATACTCTACCTAGGGTGCAACCCTGCCTCCATCATCATTAAAGAAAGAATTATCATACTTCCAGTTGCTTTATAATACTTATATGCAGCTCCTTAATAGAATGTATATGTAATCTTGTTATACAACTCTGGTTTCAATAAAGTCTTATCTGGGTAATATTTGGTACTCCCTCTATAACTATCTAAAAAGTAATTTTTGGTACTCCCTCTGTAACTATAAAAGCTGTCCTGTCACCTGTCCCTCCTTTAAATGAAAGTACATAATTTTACACGCCAATCATGTGAAATTATGAAGACATAAGTAAGTTTACTTCTGTTAAAATTTTATGCATTCTTTCGCAATTCCTTTAAATGAACTCAGATTAATTTCAAGACCGGGGCAATATTATGGATGCTCTACTTGGTGATTAAGCTCATTCAATTCATCTGCACTTGGCAACATTAAATAGATAAGACTTCCTAAAAACAGTGAACCTCATAATGTACTTCTGTTTATTATACTCATCACTGTTATATACAATTTCATCAGGATAATAAAAGATTCATCCAAAAATATTAACTGTGCAACACTGGCTTGAATTTCACATCCTTGAATGGTTGACACACCAGGTTCACAAGCTTAAAACTCTCCGCAAAAATAAACTGCAATCTAAGAAAGAATTATTTATGCCAAAATGAGATGGTAACATGCTCCAGTCCACTTTGTTCCAGACAGTAAACTAAACCAAAGTAATTATTTTTTTCCAAATAATAATTTCAAACTTAAATCATTTGTGCCACAACATGTATACATTGTATTCTATCGATAGGAGTAATTAAGTACTTATGTTCTCTTATCCCTAGTCCATGTCAAAAAGTCAGTCCTGCCGAAGTACTTGAAATACAACCATAGTCATAATTAATAGATAATTTCACAACTCATCAAGAGTGATATTCAATCCATAGTGTGTAAAAGAGAGCCATTTTAAAATGTACCAATGGAGCCAGAATAAGTAAGTATAAGAGTAAGAATAGTTACAAACTACTTGAGTCTTTCAAATAATGAATAGTTTCTTAAATTAAAAATCTTGTGTACAGTTTGAGCTAAAAAAAACACCATTTCATGGCATTCTTAAAGATGCACTCCAATTACCTAACAAATGAATTAGAAGAAATCTATTGCTTATAATAGAGATTAGGGCCACAAGAGACATCTAACAAATATGTGAGATAAAGGGACAAACCAGAGGTTACCACAATAAACATTACGACAAAATTCATGTTCCTTAAATGAAGGCTATGATACATCTCATAAAATACACCATTCCTAGCATGCAACTTCTTAGCACTTAATGCTAATATTTACAAATTCCATCTGCAATTTGCAGCAGAATAATTTTAATTGAAATGGTCCCGAAGATGAACTTTAAAATTTTATACAGCTATAAAAATATTACAGGGAGTGGAAAAACTCTAGGTTTTTAGATTTTTTAAGAACACAAATATTTCTGTTCATGGTTTAAATTTATGTCTTTCAGTTTGCATCACATTTGCTTGTTCAAAAACTACTTATTGGACAAGCCCCATTAGCCTGCTATCAATTCACTCAATGCAATTAAATTTTTTTCAATGAGGGCCAAACTTTATTATGAACTCCAAGAGCGATGTCAAATTTGGACTGCTGGAAGCAGATCTCAATGGTAGTTAATATAATACATCTCTTTTCTGAAAAAATTGACAATAATGCAATTTCCCTTATTTTGGAATTATGAAGTATGTCTCACCATTGCAGTGTACTTGAAATCACTTCCAAACATGTAGTTAAGTGAATTACAACAAAGTAAAAAATTAAGGCCTTCAAGGTTCAGAGAATGAATCAATTCAATGGGATTCACAGTATCATGTTTAGATGACATGAGCACTGTTTTCAAATTCCTCAAATTCGATTCCCTTGTTGTGGACACTATAAGGCACAACACAAAAAAAATGAAGCTGAGAGCAAAAATAATATGAAAAATGTAAGGGGGTTGCTAACATTCCATATTTTTAAGTTTCAGGAACTTATACAACAAACTAATGGATGAAATAAGACTATGGAGAGAAAATGAATGATGCTTCCCTTGCTCCAAATCCACTTTTAAACCAAGATGATCATGGAGTGGCATTGGCACTGGATCTGCTTCAAAATATGGGAGTTAAAGGATGAACTGTACCAGGAGGGACCCTAGGAGGGAATAATCCTAGAGGTCTGCCAGGGATGGTGTATAAGAAAGAGGTAATCCGGAATGCTAGAGTAAGAAACTAGAAAGAAATGAAAAGATTGACAACCTATGATTAGCTTGGACATCAGAGAGGTGTTCCTAAGAACTTAATATAGTACAGGCATCCCTCGTCAACCATGGATTTGTGAAACAACCAGCGGTTAACCAAAGCAAGTTTGGGAAAACATTAAGTATGTGGAAAATTAGGGATTAGCTAACATTTTCCACCAATTTATAGTAAAAATGTTCACAACTTTATTAAAACAGGAATATTTTGCATTTGCATAGAGACAGAAATATTCCCTCTCACTCTTTGATAGTGATCTCTAGTTGAAAAATTTTAACTCGCATTCACTTCCATCTATGTTGAAATTTTGAATCAAAATGCACTTGCTCTAGAACTGTTTTAGAATTAATGACCAAGGATCAGGGTTAATTCCCAACATAATCATCTAATGCATCACATTGCTTACACTATCTATGAACATGGTTAATAATGAATGAATCATTTAAAATAGGTATTGATTTACTTGACACAATCTTAAATGGTTGGTCAAAACCGTGCATATGCAAGGGAAATATCCACGGTTGAGAAAGGTGGTACTAAAAAAGTGGGTAGCAGATGACAAAACCACAGTTGGAAAGGAAACCTGTACATTCTTTTAAACAGAATGTGAGGCAAGGGCAATCAGAGCTCTTACCTTAAGTTACCACTAAAAATTAAATGAATAAATGGAATAATCAATATAGAAATACTTAGAAAAGCCTGTGGACTACTCTTAAAGGGAAGAAAGAAACTGATAGCACAGATCCCAAGGAAAGATTGTTTAGTGAAACCACACTGGAGGAGAACTGTAGAGGTGCCATTTGAGAATCAGGTAATGGGGTTTTTAAGATTTAGAAACTACAAAGGCACAAATATAGATTGGCAGGTGATAGGATAGGACAGATTGATGAAGTAAGACAAACCTATGTTCAGACTGATAAGTGTTGATGATGATGACAAAATGTCCAGTGATTTGAGTAGATAAACCTATTGGATTACAATAAAATTGATTAATTTGACCTCTACGGTTTTTATGGTCAGCATGATGAGGGGAAACTAAAAAATTGCTAATCAATAAAGGGAGGAGAGAGAGAGAGACAGTAATTCAGATAGGAACCACAAATTGTGGAATAATATATGATCAAAGAAAAATTCATTATTTTCCAACATTATTTCAGCTCTCATAAATATGCCATAATAATCAACTAAATGGTAAAAGTGACAGGATATTTTAGAGTAAAACTGATAAGACAACAAAAGGTTAATTTTACACTCCAGGGTAGTAAGAAGTGAAGTTGTTTTACCTGTGACACCAGTGGTTTTACCGAAAGATCTAGCACACAACTTGGGTATCATGTGACATATCCAGAGGTATCACTCAAATTTGAACTTATGACCCTCCAGTTAGTAGCAAAAAACTATACTACTATAGTCAATCAGGCTTTACTCATTATACTAGTCTGGTCCATTACATAGTCTGGATTTTATAATTTCCAATATAACTACAGGCAAGACAAAATTCAAATTCAGTTGAAAACATTGTGCTGGCAAATGTGGGGTCAATTATTCACTCTTATTGGGAAAATTTGCCAAATATGCAATATTAGAATGATGAGCATGGAGAAGAGTATTAATGAAAGTTCATTTTTTAACTCAGTGTAAACATATGTATTTTGCTCTTGGAAAATAGTAGTGCATTTAAGTTGATAAGAAGAAAATTAAGTAAAAAAATTAAAATTAGATTTAATAAAAATATATTACATATTAATATGTAAAAAGAAAGAATAGATTGGGGATGATAAATGAAACATTTTGGATGCCAAAAACCAAACTCTTGATTAATTTTCTACCTAGAAGTTTAGATATGAAAATCAACTATTTAACCTATGTGAGGGTTTTGCTGAAGAAGTCACGGTTAAGATTAAATAAAAAGATTTGAAATTAAACTTTCAACGGTAGAGTTGTCAACGTAGGAAAAGAATTTAAGGAATTTTTCAGGGAACTTGTTAAATATTTAGTAAATCCTTATGCTAATAAATTGGGTTCTCATTTAACATTTCAAGA
Source organism: Rhinocypha anisoptera (assembly GCA_011762765.2). Classification (NCBI taxonomy): domain Eukaryota; kingdom Metazoa; phylum Arthropoda; class Insecta; order Odonata; family Chlorocyphidae; genus Rhinocypha; species Rhinocypha anisoptera. The sequence continues at coordinate 6,154,278 of WURS02000017.1, read as the reverse complement.
AGTTATTTTAACTATCTGAAAGGTAAAATAAACTATATAATGCACACCTATGGTGGGGAAGTATTTAAAATTGATAATAATTCACAGTAAACTCATTCATAAGAAATAATGCCTTTTCCATAATTGTTATTATTTGATAAGTGGTTTCATCTCAACCACATCAAATAAAAATAATTTTAGAAATGTACAAAATGTACATAAATCACAATGACTAACCACTCCATTATCATGCCTGAAATTGCCAAGTTATTATCACATTTTTTTGGAACTTGAAGTAAGCAGTATGAAAAATTATATCAGACTCAAATTTCACTGCTAACCAGCCCACAGAAACCATTACTTCCGTTTTAAAATGTCATTGATGATTTTAAATGTCAATGATAAAATTGTAAACAATGAATGAACAGATACTTCAGTGACTGAAAAATACTTATACCACAACATGTGCTCCAGATAATTAGAAACAAAATAACATAATTCTATTTGCAATAATACCTAAAATAAAGAGATGAAAATGACAATTGCATTTTACACAGCTATACTTAGTATTGCTATGTGTGATAAGAAGGTAACCTGCAGCTCTAAGTACATTGTAATGGGCACATATTATCACCAGGAAAAAGAGCATTGAGCATATTTAGTATCCTAAAAATGTCAGATATAATTTACATTAAAGTGACTATTGACTTCTGACATTATTAGCACTTCCCCACTCTATGTGGTGAGCTATTAGTAATGAGATATGAAAATAAACATGCTCACATTAATATTGATTTATGAGCCACATACAATTCAGCAGCACAGGCCTTCAAAATACAAGAGCTATTTCCATTAAAAGTTAGGGTCAAAATTTAATTTCTATTGGATTCTTCATATATATTTTGTAATATAATTTTAGAAGACTATGCTTAGTCTTGTAGATAATACTGTGAACTCACACAGTCACATAATTACCACAGCTTTATCCTTACAATAAAATTGTTGTCCAAATCTCTTGGGTAATATAAAAATAATAATGCTTGCGATTTTGCTGATTTCAAGATGACTGCCAAAGAGATAAATAAAAATATCCCAATCATAGTATTATGCCCAAGACAAACATGACCTCAATCAACAAGATGGCATATGAATTTCCCTCCATAGCCTAACACACTCAATAATTTATGAGACAGATGTACAGCAATAAATAAATCACCATATGTGCTATTGGATGAGTCCACCGCAAGGGATGAATCTCATATGATTACAACCTTTATTTACGATACCAACCTCTCAGATCAAGAACTTGAATGGCTGGTGGCAATGCTATTGATGGGTCTTGCTGAGAAGATGTGAGTTGAAGTCATATACGTCAGAGCAGCGCTCTCCACAGATATTACACTTCCATGGGTTATTCTCTGAGTGACACCCCTTGTGGAGGAAGTACAAAGTTCGATCAGGGAAGACTATCCCACAGAACAGACAGCGCAGTGCCCTCTGGGTTGCGGGACTCGAGCAGTGGGCTGTGGTCGGCATGATGGGTAGGGGCGGGGATGATGCCCCAGAGGGAGGTGGAGGGCACGGAGCCATCCTGCTTGACGACCCGTGACAAGGGCTTGGAGAAGGTTCCGTCTCCGTCGAGGTGATGGCACCATTGGCGTGGTTGTCCGGCATGGCTGTGGACCGCCCATGGTGCCGCCGGTTTAGGGGCAGAACCCGCACCTCCTCACGGAGGAGTGACTCGAGGGGGGAGAGCTCAGGAGTGGGGCCGCAGGGTCGGACCAGGGGTGGTCGGGAGGGCAGCGGAGGGGCCTGTGGGAGTGGGAAGCGGGAGGAGGAGCGAGAGCCACCTGTACCACCAGCTGTCTGGGCATCGGCACTGCTGCCGTTGCCACTGCCGCCCGCCTCCGAGGGGGGTGGAGGGGGCAGCTGCTCGGGAATGTCCATCGGCTCACCCTTAATGCCGGGGGGATTGTCCGCACGGGCCGTCTGGCCATCGTGACTGCTCGATGGTGTGTTCGAGTTGGAGTCGGAAGAGGCGGGGGAGGCTGAAGGGCAGCAACCGTTTGGGACGGGGTGCTCGGGGGATGCGGGCTGCCCACCTGGGCCGCCCCTGTGGCTGGAGTCCACGGTTGAGGGGGCGGCTGGGGAGAGGTCGTATGGCACGCGGGAGAAGTCAGCGGGTCCATCAGACATTCCCCCAACGTCTTGCCCACACTGGAAGGGAGTACACATCCTCGTCTGAATATGCAGTTTGGGCTCTCGACCAAAATGCCATATCAAGGAGTGAAGTTTAGGCACGAGGTACTGGAAGTACTTTTGGTTTTTTAAATGGTTAGGGCAGATCACATCCAATGATTCTATGATTTGAAGAGGTGCAAAATGACCAAAACTGTCGAAGCACCAAATAAATAAAACTACAACTAAAAAAAATGCTACTTTTCAATTTTGAAATTAAATATTTTGGTGTTAACATCAGTTTTTTCCTATGGTAATTCTTCCTTGAGCTAGTCTATTATATCTACAGGGAGCGGCACTTGAATCCGGACAAATTTAAATTTGAATTTACCGCCATATCGTAGTTTCGTCAGAGGTCGCGAATGGCATTCTTGAAAGCCATAGGCGTCTAGTCAACAGTTGTAATCTAAAAACGGCCGATATGTTACGTAAAAGTGCAGAGTACAACCGACGAGCTGCGATTATTGAAAGTCTTCACACTGGGCATTCGGCGACTGAAACCATTCGATCATTCTGGTACCCCAAATCAACTGTTTATAATATTGTGAATAAGTACAATGTTTCTGAGCAGTCTGGGGAAGGTTCCACTAACCTGGTGAGAAAATTTCATTTGAGGGAATGCATGTCACGAATGGCAGCAGTCATGGAAAGAGCTAAGGTGCTGATTTCAGAGGACCCGGGGCAATCGTTGAGGAAATTGGCATCAGTGTTGAGTGTCAGCGAGCAAACAACACGTCGGATTGCAGAGGAGGATTTATGTTACAAATCGTACACAATAAAGGTGTGACAGATGCTGTCTGAAGCTGCCAATACAAAGCAGGTTGCTAGCTGCAAACTGCTATTGAGTTCGTTGAAAAACAAAGTGGCCGGGAGAATCAGATTCTTTTCTGATGAAAATATTTTCACTGTTGACTCAAAGAACAATTGGAAAAATGATCGCTGGCTCGCCCACAACCCTGAAGAAGACTGTTGCACGAAAATTTCCGGTTAGCGTTTATGTCTGGGGTGTTGTGTCAAGTGGGGTTGATATCATGCGGCCACATTTCTTTGAAAAAGGACAAACTATCAATAAAGAAGTGTATCTGAGTGTTTTGAACGATGTCGTGAAACCGTGGGTGGTAACTGTGGCCTCGGGAAAGCAATATGTCTTTCAGCAGGACAGTTCACCGGCTCACATGAGCCATTTAGTCCAAAACTGGCTGTCAGATAACATGCACATGTTCTGGACTAAGGAGTTTTGGCCCCCGAATAGCCCGGATTTGAACCCACTTGATTATTATGTTTGGGGCATAGTCGAAAGGGTTACTAACAAGACTAGACACCCTAATGTCGCATACCTATGCAACGCTATCGAAGCAGCATTTAGAAATATGGACAGAGCTGTTATAAAGAGAGAGTGAAAGTGCTTCAGGTCGAGGATGGAGGCGGTCATTGCAGCTGAAGGAGGTTATATTGAGTAATTTTACACTTGAGTGGTGCCACATATGTAAAAGAATTTTCTGTTTCATTTATATTTTGTGTGAATAAATTTGCTTTTAAAAAAAATCTTAATTTGTCCGGATTTAATTGCCGCACCCTGTACTGTACTTATTCCATCCTGTGATTGATTTTGCTTCCCAAATGCATATGTAAATAAAAATTAACATTTCCCTTCCTAAACTCATCAGTTAATCCCAAATAAAAAAGGCTCACATCATTCTGACCTGTGAGACAACCAAGTGATTACGAAAAAAAAACAAACGGAGCCACACTCAATGATCCAGGCTACTTACACATGCATATATTCCTGAAAGAAATCAATCGAGACTCACCCCATCCGTGGATATCTCGACATGTGGAGCAAGAAAGTGGGGTGGCACAACCAGGTGCATGGGGTGGGTGGGTGATTGGGACTCTCCATCGCAGCCCCCACTGGCTCCAGGCGAGTCCCCACCCCCAGCGTCATCACCGGGTGGCGAGCCACAGCCCCCACCCTGTGGCCCTCCATCCAGGTCAATGCCGTGGCGATGGAAGAAATGCACACGGAGACCCTTCATAGAGGCTGCCCGATGGGCGCACAGCGGGCATGACTTGACAGCATCACTCTGCCCGACGTGCTCATTCTGCAAGAGAACAACTGTTTAAGATCTGGACAATATTCCCTACTATACTTTTGTGCTGGTTTGCACAAAATTACCTTTGAACCAAGAGAGAAGTTTCATAAAATTAAATTTTTTTAAAAATCTGTCACAGTCTATCACTAAATGTAAAAGTATATGGTCACAATGTTTCATTCTACAATTACATAGTACATCATCTCATTATAGCTATGCACCATCATAACATATTGGACTACGAGAGATAGGATCGTAGCTATGCTTAAACAAGCTGAGTTGATATAATAGTTAGAACTACATTAGTGTTGAGCGAAACTAGAATTTTCACTCTCATTTATAGAAAAATTCCCGTGTTCTTTTACTCTGTTTATGTTTTTCTGGTAGGTTTGGTCTAAATACCACAGTCATTGCACTTAAGTTTATACACTCCACTTATTTCCAGTTTGTTGTATTTATCTTTTGAATTGAAAATTAAATTAGCAACATTTACAAAGTAATAAAAGGACACTATTTTTATCACTTGAGCACAGTTTGTGATTTGACATGAGATGGATTTTAAAATGGTATTTTATGCCAACTCTCTTGTCACGATGAAAAGAATGAGTGAGATGATTTATTTGTCACTTACATTAGTGATGGGATGATATATATGTACAAGGTTTTGTCAAAATCTGAGTCAGTAGGTGTAAAAACCTCATTTTTATGGTTGAATTGAAATGGATCAACACTTCAGAGAAGGATGTAATTTTATTTTCCTGTCCAATGGGAAACAGCACTGAACTAGTTTAATATCATGACCTGAAACATTAAATGATTAGAAAAGATGGTTTACCTGAAAGTGCGCCCTCATGGCGATCTGCCGTTGGAAGCCCTTATTGCACACTGGGCAATGATATGGGAGGGACTTGGTATGGGTCGCGAAATGCTCCATTAAGTGGTCCTTACGGAAGAAACGCTTAGCACACACTCGACACTCATAAGGCTTGACTCCAGTGTGCCTCATTCGGTGGCGTCGCATATTGGCACCATTAGAAAACCTCATCTGACACACATCGCATTCAAACATCTTCTGCCGAGAGGACAGACTGGAGGAGGAAGATGCCCCTAGCGCAGCGGCAAGGGTTGAGCAGTATGCGCCAGTGGAGACTCCGTTACCGTGTAGACGCAAGTGAGACTGCAGGGCTGCCCAGCTGAAAGTCTCATACTCACACACATCACAGCGATGGACAGGAATACTGCCATCTCCAGAGTCGTAGTTTGTGTTGGGCACACCTGTAAATAAAAACGTTCAATAACATTAATTCCATCATTTGAAAATGGAATGCACACTTTGAAACGAAAAATATCTGAGACCCATGACATGAGTCAACATGGGTACTTAGAATATTGGACTGCAGTACAATTGTATAAATAATAGTAATTATTATTATTATGAATCATTAAAGGCTGAGAACAACTATAATTTCTGAACATCCTATGAAACTCAATTCTCAGGAGTTATGGTCACAAAATGAAGGTCAATAATAATCAAAACTTATTATTGTGAATCATTAAAGGCTGAGAACAACTATAATTTCTGACCATCCTAATTATAAAACTCAATTTTCAAGAGTTATGGTCACAAAATGATGGTATCAGTACTCAATAATAATCAAAACTCTTGAAAAAAAGAGTGTTACCCTAATAATTTTTCATGATAAAATAGCAGTAACAGTGAGAACTAGTAAAAAGGACTATGGTGCATAATCAGGATGCTGAAAAATGATAAAAACACTGTATTTCCACTAAATTTTTTTTATTGGTACACGTCCCAATGCTTGGTGTCATCATCAGATGATGACGAAGTGCATTGAAACTAGTTGTACCAATAAAATATTTTAGTGGAAATACACTGTTTTGAGGATTTTATAGCAAAATAAACTTCAATAAAGTTGAACCTGAAACCCCTGAATTCATAATCAGGATTATTTTTGTGACTATTACAGATTCCAAGGTGATCTTTGACAGAGCTGAGTGAGAAACGTTAATGATGGGTGGTAAGAGATTGTGGTACAGGTTGTAGGAGAATGGGTTTAATTCTGACATAAACCTAAGTACAGAGTGGAAGTAATCACTCTAAAGAAACACCGAGAATCCAACAAGATCAAAGAGCACATCCTACGTCATAATCCCTCCTATGTCCTGCACAACAGAGAAGACTGCTAACATTCTCTCGACACAATGCGATGACTACTTGAACATTTCTTATCCAATTTTCTTGCCTTCTATTGAGGGTGAACAATCATCTTCCTGATGAAAAATAAGCATGAGTGTAAAAATTTAAGTGTAACCTATAAAAAGTCCTATACTGACCAGCCACTCAACCCCCAAAATTATAGAAGGGCTATTAGAAGTAAACAGCAACAGAACATGCAGAACTGAGGATCACAAAATATTGCTTCTTTCAATGTCTATTACCTATTGAAAATAACTTAGCGACTGAGGGGGAGGACAGACAGTCTCAAAATATGACTTTTTTGGAGCCAATAGCAGTGAGGAGTGTGTGGCTTAACCAGTAGAATGCTAAGATGCTTAACCCTTTTAGTTCCAGCAGGCCAGTCTATCAGCCCTAGGGGTATGTGCAAAAATGCCATGGGACAAACCATTGGTCCAATTTTTTGTTTAATAAATAATTTTTTCCTAAATTGTTTACGAGATAAAAAAATGCAAACAAAAAATTTTACTTGCCCGTAAGTGTTTAGAGTGTAAATTAAAAAAAATAATTTAACATATTGATATTAATATATATTATATACATATTTAAATGTAGAAATCAAAAAATTCTATGAAAAAGCCCTGGAATTTTATGTACCAGGTGATAGAGACTGGCACTAAAAGGGTTAATGACCTTCATGCAGTAAACTTTTGGTCCTTCTGTTCAGTAATGCCAAATGTGAAGTAGTAGTATTTTCATTTGCAGGGTGCTTTGACGGCTATGGTCATTGCGCCTCTTCAAATAATAGAAAAAATAATTTTGACAAACACAACACCCATGTCCTAGGTGGGATTCGAACCTGCGACCTTTGGGCTAGCCAGCAAGTGCACTACCCCCAGGATAACCTGGCCAGCTGTCAAATGTGTTAATGTGGAGTTTTTACAGACTGGTATCAATTATGCAAGGCAATAAGGATATTATTTGGATGAAAACTTCTCAGGTATAGCACCAGGTCAGATTTTAAAAATTGTCTTTCAATGTATTGGTGGATAAATGCCAAAGGTTTGGTACTTGGATTATTGTATCCCCGAGGACGATGGTGGAGTCACCCATGGAAACCCTGGTTACTGAAATCTTGTAAATGCCAAATAGTGATGATTATCAAATTCTACTGTTTCCTTGGAAAAAGATTTTTATTGTAAAAAAAACAAAAATTTACAATGAGCCAATGACCAATCAGAGTTTCTCCACAAGAAAATGCAAACCACTTAACAAAATGTTCAGACAACCTAGAAGAGATCAGCATAGGCAAGGTGTCATGTAAAGGTTTCATTATGTATGCCAACAGAGCTATTGATGAGCATCAAGAGAATTTCAAATAGCTGACCACTGTAACCGTAGAGTTTGGGGAGGTTCCCTATAATTCAAAACAAAATCTCTTAAAAGGAAATGAGAATCCTCATTTTAAAGACATTTTGTGGTCATTTTTATGTCACAATTCCTCGAGATGTAGCAGCTAGTTCTGATACATGGTGCATTTGATAATGAAGAAATGAAATATTCAGTTATACATCTCAAGTATGACATGGCATCAGGAATGACAACTAAAGAGAGAATATGACATAGTGATGTGTAATACTGGTTTTTGCTGCTACTTTCTCAATATCAATAGCATTTTCATGTCAAACACACACAATATGGAATCCATAAACAACTCAGCATACTCGATCACAGAGGTTCTGCACGGTGAGTTCCGAGAATTCACTGTGCATATCTGAACAAAAAAATCCCCAAGTGTAGGTTTATTCACAATTATATTAAGCTGATTAACCCCTAGGTTGCGGGATACTTTGATCATCGTTTTGGCGTACAACTGTGGAGAATACGTTCATGTACGTATGACCACTGCCTTCGAACCCTCCCTAGACCCTCTCCAAATTTCATGGCCCGCCCTTTCCAAAAAAAGTTCAAGCGGTCAAACTTTCCTATTGTTTTTGGAATGGGGCGCCCCCTTCAAGTGCCTTTTACGATGGTTTATGACCCTCGGCCAAGTTTGACAAACTCATTCTATCCTCCGAGATTTAGGAAATTGTTTTCTGACCACCCCCC
>WURS02000017.1:6120657-6138279 GCA_011762765.2 Rhinocypha anisoptera | reverse complement strand
GAAACGTCCTGGTTATCAAAAACACTCCGCTTAATAGTCCGGGGGTCAGTAGGTCCGTTTTCCTACGCCGACGCCTATAAAAGTCAGGTCACCGAGAAAACACGCGAGAGCTGTGTCCACGCGGAGTTGTGTCTGCGAGGTTGTCGTGTTCACCGATCGCAGTTCGAATCATAGGCTGGAGAATCACCAGGCCATTATGAATGTTTAACAATTTTTTAAAGTTTAACATTTGTTAAAGTTTAACTTGTTATAGTTGTTACAAAGGACATAGTTCAAGTAATAGATAACCTTATCCCGATCCCCTTTGTTTTCAATCTCAGTTAAAACACTGGAAGAATCAGAGCGATCAGCATATAATGACAACCTTAACCCTACTCATGTGACCCTTCCACACTCCCCTGTCGATAACTTTTCCTTCCCAGCCCCACAATCATCTGTTGTCAGTGGCCACTTAACCCACTTCTGATCACAGTACACCCCTTCTCCAGATAGCACGTAAATTGTTTGGAAAATACTTCTTGATTCCCGGAAATGACATTGCACATCATTCATTTCTTTTTACATGCCATGCCTATAATAGTTAATAATAAAATAAATTTAGAAATGAGTCTAGCTTAAACCTCATGAATTTATAAACAAAACATGTCATAGTGATATGTAAATGTTGACTCGCAAATAAAGTAATCCATATAATTTTGTTGGAAATAAAGAGTCAAGTTATATACAAATATCTTTTTATTAGGTCACTCTACACAAACTCCACTTCGACACATCAGTCTTTATCAATTACTATGGAAAAAGGATATGCTATCAAAATGTACGCTCAATTTCATATGTATGAAACAATTACATATTATGATGTAGTCAGATGTAAGTACTTTTATAAATGCAAGGCAATATCTCCCTCGTTTATATATGAAGATGTTTGGTTATTCTATCATCACAAGTTGGTTTAAGACATAAGCAATTTGCATTTTATTTTCAGTATGTTACTTAAAGCAAAAACAATCACTACAAAAATGACCAGCAAAAACTGTAAAACCAGTTGCAGTAGTAGCGTTGCGTATTAACACAAAAATGCATTAACTTTAGTTTTGAATAATGTGTCTATAAACTATGGAACAAAGTATTAAATAAATTAACAAAAAAATAACTTATTAGATTTACATAAGAAATACAGTAAATTATGTGCGTAAGCAATTTTGTGGTTAATAACTGGAATCCAAAGCAGCACCAAAGAAAAATCAGCTGAAAATAAGAGGCAATCTTATGTTGGTCTCAAGTGTTCTTTAAGAGAGGAGAATTGCTGAAAAATGTGTAGATGTTAGTTGGAAGGCCTCTTTCACTGACATGAGTAAAAAATGAATGCTTTATATTTCAAGGGGAAGAAGACTTGGGAAGTCAATTCATTTAATGTATGAATGTTGTACTGTAGCCTCCTTCTCACGGCTGACATTTTTTCCATTCACAACCATGTAAACAGGCCTTTCCACTCGTATCGAGTCAAAATTATATTCCTGCAAAAGGAAAACCTGCAGTTAATCTGAGCTCAAACAAAAGTTAATATTAATAAAAAAAGTGTTTAAAGATGTAAACAAGTTGCACAAATAGAGCAAAATGAATACTTACTTTTTCTTTATGCTTCACATGAATTCTAGTTAAAAATGGCTCAGGAATGGCTACAGAATCACCAATGAGAACACCATGGCCTTTTCCAAAATTATAAACAGTAACTGCAATGCATGACTCCGTCTTATCCACCATGCAAAAGGTGCTGGTAAAACAAATGACGGGGAACAACTATCATCAAGGAACTGATTCGACATTCACACGTGTCTCTTAAATGACAGTCAAATTATTTCAATGGAACAAAATTGAACAATCTCATATCTTTCCACTTTGACCATAGGAAGGGTACACTATTTTGAGCAAATGAATTGTTTGGCAACAAAGTATTGCCACCAAATAAACACACTTTAATTTGTAAAATTAGAAAAAACTTCTGTTAGGTAATATGTTGCAGGTAGATATTTGATGAATAAGACAAAGGACCACCATACCCCACTCTATGGTTAATGGCTCTTCCTCTCTCTTTAAGTAATAATCATTTTTGTCTAAAGATAGTATGCATGTGACTGAGATACATGAGAGTTATTTGATATAAGAAATGACTGGATTACATTCAATATACACAAAAGGTATTTCTTATACAGGATTTGTATTTTGTATTTATACTCTTATCTTATATGTATGCAGGCAGTTAATTTTTGGGCCCATAGCAACAGGGCTTCTTTATGCTAGTTATCTTCTGTGGAGGGCAACATGTGCAAAAGAATGTGATCTTGTAAAATGTCTGGCTATCACTTTATATTTATGTAAGCTTATTCTAATTAACCCTTTTAGTGCCAGCCTCCATTAGCTGGTACATATATGCAAAAAATGCCAGGGCTTTATTTTAGGGATTTATTCTTTTGAAACCTAAATAGATGCTGATACATTTACTTCCAAATGGTAATTAGCTGTGGGCAATAACTTTTATGTAACATTCCCTTTAACTTGTCCCTTTGGTAGCTCAGTACAGAGAACAACTTGGTTAAATACACTACTGGCTATTTTAAATCAACTTATAGAAATACTACTGTTACTATTACAAATTATACTTACAAAGGAACACCATCTTCTGACACTACACTGCAAACTACTTTCCCCAAAATTACTTTTTCAGGGTTGACTCCTGGGTTAAGCTCAGACAATTGAACATATTCAATTTTTACATTTTGATTACCAGCAGATAAAAATGTTCCACACTGATATGGTCCCAACTGTTTTTCATCAATGGCCTGCAATTTCATGAGTGTATGGAAAATATAAATGAAAGTACTCTTAGAGCATATAGACAAACTAGTAATTATATTGTCATCATAACATGGTATACTTTTAACAAGTTAATGTTTACCTGAATTAAACTTTGCAACTTCTTCCCTTTTAATTTTCCTTTGCTTGCAATTAATTCCTGAACACTGGTGAGGTAGGTGCACAATTCTTCTTCTTTATGCTTGGGTGTCTCCCATGTTGGATCCAATGAAATTGCTTTTGTAAAGGATTCCAATGCCTGTTGGTATCCTTCTTCATACTTGAGGGCCTAAAAGTGCAATTTCACATAGGTATTAATAAAACGATCTGGGAAAATGTACAATTGACAAAATGGCAACCAAAAAACAGCTTACCATTGCTTTGTTGTAAAACAAATCTGGTTTTGTCCTGGCACAGGGATCCTTCTCCTATTAAAAGAAATTTTTAGAATACTTTTACATAAAATTAGGACCATAAAGGAATAATAAAGAAAATAGCCATGACACCTTATGTTTCAGGGAAAATGTAAAGTGAGAGCCGTCATGAATTTCACATTATAAATGCACCATGCAAATCCACATACGTACTTGATGTAGAATGTAAATACCATTTCTGAATTTCTAGCATATTGATCTGCAATCTGTTTAATCACCACAATTAAAAAATATAAATATAATGAAACATTATAGAAATTATCACTTTGATATGGAATTCCATCACATCATAGTGAAGTGAATATAAACATAACTCGACCCTAATATTAGTTTTACATGTTGAATTCTGACCTAATACATATGAATTTACTTGGCCTTTTGTGAACTGTATCATAGTTTTCAACCTGAAAGTAATTATGATTTAGGTACCATTTGCCTATTGCTAAGTCCTATGACATGCTAAAATTTATGCAACTGGTTATAGGAGCCAGTACATTTCCCTGTACTGTTTAAAGTTTCTCGGGGGCAGAAGCATTTGAAGCCAGACTTCTACCAGTAGTTCAGTAGCAGAGAGCCCTACCCATTGAACTACCTTGCACCCTCCTTCTGTTAATATTTAATAATTAAGGGATTAATCAAATTTTTGGTTATCACACCATGGTATAAAATGTACTACGAGAATTAATAACAAGGAAATGGCAAATTTTCCACTGTTAAAAATATACTTTATTTTGACTGCTTTCAATGACACTTCTGTTAATAAGGCTGATTTATCCTTAATTAACAGGACACATGTGAGAAGAGGCACTGAATAAGCACTCACTGCACAGTGTACACTGCTGCAGATGTCTTCAGTCTAACCATGCCCCCTTCACCCCTCTCCACTTAAACCTTCTCCCCTACTTCCGACGATGTTTTGCATTTTTGTTGGTACTTAAAATTTCTATACCAGATGATGCAGTGACACTGAAACTGGCCGAAAAAAGGTACATTTTTAAATCTAAGAAATAAGTTACAAAATTTGCAAATTCCACTTTAAAAAAACCTTCTTCTTTATTTCGACATGAAGTCACTTGATAATGGTGTAGTGCACCGAAACATGTCGAAATAAAGAAGAAGGTTTTTTTAAAGTGGAATTTACAAATTTTGTAACTTATTTCTTAGATTATGGATCATTTCCACCACATCTCACCTGACTCTATAACGTTTATACATTTTAAAAAGTGGAAAATTGCCATCCACTTGTCATTAATATGTTCAAATTCCACCACATCAAGCCCGAAACTATGAAATTCGTACTCTATTTGTTGCAGTTTCTGCTTTATGAGCTTCTGAGGCATTGGCACATGGTCTGAGGTCTGCGGATCTCAGAATTCTCACATTCTTCATCTTTATATATACATTCTTTCTGTTGCCGACAGTTCTACCAGCCATCCTATTAGTATCAGGTCAGTGTTGGGAAGCTATTTTTGCTGCCTTTTTTTTACAGGGGTCTATCCCTTTGGTACTGCGATTTGATCGTTTGGGATTCAGACAGTAACTAGGTTGTGCCAGCAGGATAGATAGTAAAACCGTTTTCATTTCAAATAACTTAGGTAGAACAAACCTGGAAATGTAGACATGCAGCATATTTGTCTCTATATTATGGATCGTATTCTGGATTTTCTAATAATAATCAAGATAAAAGTTGGATTGATGATTACCTAGAAAAATTAATTTTAATAAAAATAGTGTCTTTATTAATCAGGCGAAGTTAGGACCTCAAGTTCCCTCTTGCATTTAATCTTCCGAACAAATAGTTTTACACCCATGCCTGAAGAAGGACCTGAACCCACGACCATTGGGTTAGCATGCAGACACTCTGCCCTGAATTAGTAATGAGAGGGAAACATTAAATTATAACAATAATGAGTAATTTTTTCAGGAATTTATGTGCCTCTATAGGGCAGAATACTTTTAATAACACTGAGATACAGATTCTGTGAACTACCTATATTCTGATTTCAGTTTTCTTTATACATTAACTGATATTCCCCTTGAAAATTCTCACCATCCTTTACATAAAATTTAGTGACAAATTTTGGAAAAGGAAAATGAGACAGTACACACAATTAATGATAGGCAAGGGAATGTTACAACATCTTCAAAATGTCAATAAATGCATCATTGTATGTAAGTACTTACTGCTTGACTGTATGCTGAAAGAGAGAGCTTTAATGTTTTTGGACTGTAGGATATGGTGAAGAATGATGATAAATGAGCATTTCCCAGGATAGTCCAAGAAATTCCATCATTAGGATCTAACTGGACTGCTTCCTTAGCCTTAAGTAGACTTTCTTCAATGTTGCTAATTTTATCAGATAATGTTTTAGTAGGGATTTGTCTAAGTACCATTGAAAGATTTCTGAGTGATACTTTATTCTTTTGCTGAAAGTAAAAAATACAGTTATAAATAAAATAGAATGTGAATAACCCATGAACATGTTTTTGATTAGCTGTATTACTGGTCTATTCTAGGTAGAGATATTTAGTTTTCGCAATAAGTAGTAATTACTGAATGGAAAATACCAATGTGCAGGTTTTATGAGGAAGGATTGCCCTGCAGTATCATTAATATTGCCAAAATAACTTAAAATCCATCAAATGAGACTTTCATTAAGGTGGATAACTTAATGATGAGAGTAATTATGCCCAGGCATTACTTTCCTCTTACCTAACCCCTACTGCTTTTTTAAACTTTATGATAAATTTACTAAGTTTCTATGTTAATGTAGCCACATATCTGACTTGTGAGAAACTTTGTGTGCACTCTTTCAATTCTTTAAAGATTTTAAACTTTTTTATGATTATAATTATAACTGTTAGTCAACGGTGTACGCTTAACTCAGTTACTCACATGTAAACTCAATAATCATTACAATTGAGAAACAGTCTACAGTATGGTGTACAGAGAGAGCCATCCGCTATAATTCACTCACATGATGATGATTGTGGCAAGAGATTTAATGGTGTATATGACAATGAAAGGTAAACATATTTCATGCAAAATCTTCAGTCAGATCAAAAATACTGAAGATAAATTCGAAAGACCATTGTAGGAATACAACTGTAATTCATCCTAGGGATTCTAATATGCATGTGCGATAGTTATTTCACTTCGTTAACAAATATTAAGGCATTGAGTTGGTATATTATGCATCAACGTTCTTCTGCAAATAATGTCGAAACTAAAAGATATCCCAAAAATGAATTACAGAGTATTTTACTCAGTAACTAAATAAACTAAACATGTGAACCTTAGGGGTATCGATTGACTTGTATCTAATCTTCTGGTAGAAGAAAAAATCCTCACAACCTGACAGCACACTCAGTTTAGACAGTTCTCATTCTGGTGACAAAAAAGTAATAGTTGGAATACAAATATTAAATTTTTACTTACATGGCCCAAGGCACCGATGAAGCAATTTTTCGCTCCATTGATATCATCTTTCTTCCAGTAGCACTCTCCTAATTCATTCCAAGCGTCTACTAGCTTTGGATCCAATTTCACTGCTTTAGACAAAGCCTCTTCTGCCCTTGAATCATGATTATGCTTCACATTAAGGGCTTTTCCTTTTAGATAAAAGTATATAGCTCTGTTGTTCTTCTGTCCTAAATCTAATAAATAATAATCTAGAGATTAGAATAAAAATATTTTTGAGAATAAAGAATAATTGGAAAATTTTATATCCTTTAAATTTTATAACCTTTAAATTGATCAAAATTACTTAGGGTTTTCCTAAGTTCCTCTTCGACGTTTTTATTTTTGTTGGCGGCATCGTCTTCGGATGTATTCTTTTCGAAATAATTATCTCTGAAGACGTAGAGTTGATTCACCTTTTCCTGTAATACATGTCAATGTGTTACAAAATGTATGTCGACAGAAAATATGGAGAGCAATATAAAAATACCTTACAGTAAGTAATTTTATCACATCGTTTTCAGCATTGTCCTTATTAAGAGGCTCTTCTGACAGATGCTCTGACATAAGGAGTGCGGAAGGAAAATACCCAGCAAGAAAAGGCGATGAAAGACTCTTAATGTTTACTGATACAAAGCGTAAAGGAATTTCTCATTTCACATCCCACACAAAATTATTTCACTAGCAAACTTCAGAATCGACTAAAAAATATAAGGGAGAATGAAGTTGATTTTTTCTATTATAGAGCATTCGTTGCCCTTTGATCGATTCAAAAATAACTTTTGAAAAGACGTAGATTATAATAAACAAATTACAATTTTATATAGTAAAAAGAAAATATAACATTCGCATTCACTTGTCAGTAAGTCACTCTATCGAATTTGATTGGCTATTTCAACTACGCTAGCCCTTCGTACAAGAGAAGTTTGACTCTTCTCCAGCAGGTGGCAGAGGAGTACATAATTTGTTCAATTCCCATGATCCTTCTGGAGGTGCAGTACATGAAGTCGCCATTTTCACTGTTTGGATGATAGTGGTGGCTGACCGCTGTGGGGCTGGAAGTGACTTCGTTGTATGTACAGTGCTCTGTGCCCGTCAAGTGTATTTAGAACGTTATGGCCTGTTTTCTAAGTGTTAACTAAGGGAATTTAGTCTTTAAAATCGAGGAATAATGGCGTAACAACAAGAAAGAGCTAGTGTTATTGAATGTTGCTCATATACTGTCTGCTGTCACCAGCTGCTTGGTGCTACAGGAGGAATTCTATTCCTGGATAATTATTGTCTGCATTCGTGCTCGTGGAGGAAAGGCATTCTAATCAACGAGAATGAGTTCCAGAAATATACCATCGGATAAGGTATGTTGAATTTTTAGCCGCGCCCTAGTTCTCATTGTTTTGATTGCCCGTGGAAATTATTGTGAATGTGAATATACGATGTATACTACTGGGATCGGGGTACATTTGTCAAGAAATTCTTTTATTGTTTCATCAACGTGTTCACGTAAGAATAAATGGAATTGTCAGTGACATTTTTCAGTGAATCACGGCATGTCGTGCTTAAGTAAAGGTTTCTTTTTTAGATTATGTGGTTCTTTATATCATCTTATCATTTAGTAATTTAAAACTATCCAAAATATATAAATCGCATGCCTAATTCGTATTGTTCTTGCAATTACTTTAGCTCTCAGTCCACAATGTTTTAATTTTCAAAGCGTGTAGTAATCGTGATTATGTTTTTTGCTTACGGTGTTTCGTTCTGAAATGTAATTTCAATCTATTGATGGGGTGCTTCGTAATTTTCGACAATGATTCACATTTTCTTAATTACATCGGCGAAGTATGTCGCGTTAATGACCATAGAGTTATAATAATATTATCCTATTATAACTCATAATGTTAATAACCCATTTATTAGTGAGTGATTTGACCCTTGAGTTATTGCCAGTGTCTTGTATCCTAGTAACAGCATAAATATGTTGGACATAAGAATGTCATGTTTTACATGGAATATTCTATTGCGGAATCATGAAAACGTTACATATTTAATATTTGTGGTTACTCAATCACGTTTTTACTTGAAAATTCGTCGGAGCTTCTAGTTTTGTCTGTATGTTGCGGAACAAATTGAATAAGGTATTTTGTAATATATTTTTCCTATTACTTGACAGTCATTATGCTTGGACAAACATGCTTTTCCTTCCTTTCGATATATTTATTTGTTTGGAACTCTCTCCGTTCACAACTTTTTTGCTATTCTCTTTATAATCGTTTAATGAAAAAGGTAGATTCTTATTCGATGTATTAGCTTTCTATAGTTATGGAGAATACTATTCCTCGATGTTGTGTACTTTCCCTGGGGTAATACTAAGGTATTATAAATAATTTGCTTCCTAACCACACAACCCTAGGGTTTGGAGTAAGATCTCAGTAATGCCATAGCAGTTGAAGCTGTTATTTTGGCCTAACAATATCCTAAGAATAGTGTGGAGCTTTTTTGGCTATACACTATGACTTGACCGATTTAGGGAGGACAATCGTTATCAGAAAGCTAAGGTGCTTGCATGTTGAACGCAGCATTTGACCTTATACGTTTTATCCAAAACATTTTTATGGATAATGTGTAATTAATTTGAATCGTTAAAAATAATCCGTTTTGCCCGCGCTTTGACATTTCACCTTAGTAGTTCATTCGTTTCCATTTTTCTGCAAATGTATGAACATCCGGTTAGGATTTATGCCAGACTCTGAACGGTCACTACGCTTAACAATTTCGACAAAATCTTTTTGTATTTATTCGTTATTATTTACTGAATGTTTCGAGTGAGACTATCTTTTACTCATCACATGGTTGTGTAACAAGGGGTCATTGTTCTGCTAGGGATTCGAGTTGTCCATGCTCATTGTGAATGTTTACATTTGGAATCGAAAACAGTTGGTGAAGCGTTAACCCCATGCCAATGGAAAACTGTTTGTAGAGATGTTTTTAAACTTAGTTGTGATTGATTTTACATTTCAATTCGCTCAGTTGTGGCATAATTAAAAATATCATTGATGAAAATTATAAATGAATTCCATTGAGAGAATTATGCACATATTCACGACAGTTCCAGGTTTTGAAAATTATTCTGGACGTTCTGCTTTCGCTTTCAGCTCGACAGTACTATTTTCGTTATCACTTTGGCACACTGTGATTTCATAACTTTCCTCTTTGGATACACTCCTTCAACTACCCCTCTTCATAAGGTCAGTTTTCATAACCCATCCTTCCTTTCAAAAATGTCCGTCTGCGAGTTTGTCATTTGTTTGAATAAGTGAAATTTCATGCATTATTGGATGCAGCTGTGACATGTGGCATATGAATAACATAGGCGTTGCCAAAATCGGATATTGTTTGCGGTGCTTAACTTTCCTCGTTGTTAAATGACATTGTTTTTCCCCGTGCATGCTGGATCCTTCACCGCGTCATATCACCAGGTTAGGCGTTTGACGACATTTCAAAGACCAGTTCTGTCATTGTCAGCTAAACCCAAGCTGAGTGATTTTTCGGGTACTATATCTTCGTGGGAAAGGCACAGGCGGCACAGGGATATGAACTGGCCCCTCTACCCTAATGTGTGAATTTCCACACGCCGTGGGCTTAGTAATAGGTGAGCTCTATCCTCACTTAACATACCAACCTTCGGCTTGATTACTGTGGTTTTTGGGTGGTCTTCGAAATACCCTGCAAACCGCCGCAAGGGCGTGTGACTGCAAGGGGGGGTGAATGTGCCATACATGAATTCCCACATGAGTATAGTAGATATGATACACATGCAGAGAAACTACTTGGTTGCAAATACTTCAATGACAAGGAAAATACATGTCATGCGGGGAAAAAATCAATTAACAGTTATATTTTTTTAAAAACAAGAAAGATAATATACATATAATACACTAGCTAGCCTAACTATTATCTCAGAGCTTGTGGTTATATTTATTTTTATCTCCATGTTCATATAATGCAAATCATTTCAGCCGCAAAAGTTTTGAAGGTCATGTATTAAATTTTTGCCTATTTCAAGTCAGGGAGGAGATTCGTTTGGTATATTTTTTACAGGCGTGAGGGAGTTGGATTTTTATGCACATGATGTTGGAATCAGATTGCAAAGAAATAGAACGGGGCCAATGTTACTCATAATTGTTTGCTTTAGAATACTCCAGTCCACATATGTTTTCTGGTCACCTCGGGAAACACCAGCTCCAAATAAGCCATATCCACTAGGCATGCGCACTGAGTCGGTGACGTTACAGATAGCCTGCGGGGACAGAGATGAGCTTGCGCAACGGATCATGAATACTTTCGTGTACTGCGTTAGGAAGGACTGCGATATAACATTTCAATTATATTATTTCCTCGTTTATTTCGAAATTACACCATTAACTTGAATCGTAACACCATAGCATTTCAACCGAACGCATTACTAGTCAATGCAGCCAACTTTTTTACATTCATAAAACTTAATTTTCCGTTTTATTGTAATTGTTTCTTGATTTATTTATATATATATATATATATATATGTGCATGGAAACATATGTTTAGCTATAAGTTTCAGTGGCCACATTAAAATTTAATACAGAAAGGGATCATACTTTGAAATTCTCATGCATCCATGAATTTTAATTTAGATCACATTTATCCAATAACACCCTGACCACCGATAAAACTATTTTGCTGAGTGCAAAAACACCGTCATTATTTATTTTTTTGCAGTTAGTTATATTTGAATTAGTATAATGAACCCCAAACCCATCCCCCCCCCCTCTACATTCCACTTCCTCTCCTTGCACTCCCCTAGTCCCATTGGCTAATTTTTTTTTCTCTGAGAAATTTATATGTGTGTGTTAAAGGCTTCAGTATATTCCAGATGATGCATCGTTGAAGGTGAAACCTCTCGCAGTTTGATAATAAACCTGTGGAACAGTAAAAAGTTAGAATCATTATTTAATAATGGATATCCGATACTTCCACGAAGTCATTCCTGAAACCACTAAATTCATAGAATAATGAGTTTTTTCCCGAAGTTATGAAACGTTGACTGACGATGTTCCTCAAACTTTTAACAAAATAACTTTAAATTACCAAACTATGAAAAATAATATAGAATAAAATATGAATATTATCTCATCGGACAGTGTAATGTCTGGCCTATTGCTGGCCTATTGTTGTGATGTTGTGTACTGGCCATTTGTTTCATTGTTGTTGATGAGGAGTAGAATTTTGGATGGTTGATTGTTGGAAAGTTTTTGTTTTGTGTTTGTGTAAGGGGAAGAGCGGGGATTGTTGTATGGAGGAATAGCGGGGACTGTTGAGAGCGAAGTGGGAAGAGGGTGTGAAGTGAGTAAAGAGAGATTAAAGTTGTAAATTTGGTTTACTCGCGAGGAGGAGAATGGCAGAAATAATTCTGAGGTTACACACGCTGCAATTTAATCATAATAGAAACAGAGTTCATGTTAGTGGATGTGCATATGCAGTGGGAGTTCATGATAGTAATGCGAAAAATTTCTCTCTTTTCCACAGGATAAAATATTTATTACGTATCATAGCGCGATTCGGTTGCTATGCCATCGTTGGTAACTGATGTCGCCAATACGTACCTGATAATGGCGTAGCAGTCAAACCGCGTTGTGATAATTAATATTTTTTCCTATGGAAAAGTGCTAATTTTTCGCATTACTTCGTCATAATATTTCTAATATTACAATTCCATCATATTTAAGAAGAGACCGTTAGTTATAGAGCTGAATCATCACTTGGCAGCCAGAAACAACACCTACGATACTTTGCAAATAACAGTAATGGACAGTGCCAAGGAGGCGCCAGCTCACCTAGCTTTTACGAGTAAGCCTTGTATAAACTCTTTGAATGGGAGGTAAATATTGGTCTTTTAGGGTCGTATCCTGTAATGGTAAATATCTCCGGGAAATCCCTGGAAACAACCTGCGAGACAGTCTAGTCATCCGATTAAGTCACGACTAAATCACCTGCTATTAGAGTTAGGGCTCTGAATAAGTATTCCGAATTCTCAGGTAAAATCTCACGATAGGTCATTTCTATTTATTTCATCCTAAAAAGCCTCCAGATTCCTAGAATACTTTATTAGTTAATGTGGATATTTTGGGGACACATTTTTATATCTTTATCATTGCGTTATCATAAGATGGATAATGGGGCGGATATTTAAATAGTTTTAAAAAAGGGGGGTAATTAATCACAGGAATTCTTTCCTGATCAGTGGGGTTTCCTGAATATTCACTTTAATTGTAACGTTTGTATGATTTAAAATAAATAAATACTACATATATAAAACCTATATTTTAGTTAAAAGCCCTTAAGACCGTTAAAACGCCGTCTATACTGTCAATATTATCTCCCAGGATAGAACCTGATAGGTTTCTCCTGATGTTCAGCCTTTCTCGACTGTATGGTACGTATCGCACTCTGTCAGGATGTGCTTTATAGTGAGGAGAGAATTGCACTCATCGCAGCGTGGCGGTCACGTATAGATTTAAAATGTAATTTTTCCCCCGAATCATTAGAGATCAGAATAAACTAGGTCCTAGGAATTCTTAGGAAGAAAAGTGTATATATTTTATTTTCACCCTTCGTGTTTTTTCTCGTTTCCTTTATTATTTATTAACTCTTATTTTACTTTGTTTCCGCATGAGATGTATATTTATTGTGAAAGTGTAAGAGTATAGTATTGAGAAGTCTAAGATTGTCCCGCATGTTGTGGATGATGTTCTACTATTCTATTTTATTTTGCATGCGGGTTGCTTCATTCTAAGTGCAATGTGTTTCTTGACATTTGCACTTGGGAGCGAATGTGAATGTTTGGTGGTGGCTCACCCCCTGCCACACGCCCTATGCGGCAGTTTGCAGGGTGATGCTTAGAAGTAGAAGTAACTTCTCTTCGGTGAAGTGGTATGAGTGATTCGGGGTGCAAATCCCTATCCTCAAGCGTGTGATGGCTACTTCCTTCCTCTTCATGTTGTCAATGCTTTCGAATGCTGGTTTCCGTTTTAATAGAATTTGGAGCAATACTTTTTTTTCGATATCTCGATAATTACAATGGATATTTTTTTTAAATCCTTTTTTTGCACATACGGACATGCGCGTATTTTTCGTGCGCACCTAGAGCGTTTTTCAGAGAGTGATCGGAGAGAGTCTGAAAGCCACTTTCCCGACCACTCCCCCTCGCCACTCCTTATGCATCACCCGTGGCGTCGGATATCACGAACCGACGGTCGTAAATGATCGTAAAAATAGCTTACTGTAGTGCCTATATAGGATAGCGACGGTGACGCAGTTAGTGGCTCTAATGGACAAACGCGGCGAGCAGGGGACCAGAACATTTCATGAAAAGCGCCAGGTGTTGCGACCCATATGATTGATCTCTTAATTTTCGAGTCCGTTCAAATCCCCGGAAAAGTTCGTTTTTTTTATTCATGGTAACAACGCCCTCTGTAATTCAGTCGGAAAACCGTAAAGTACAGATTTTGCATACCTGTGTTTTGGCAATGGTTGGAAATTTGCATGTTTTTGATAAATCGGATTCAGTGATTTTTAAATTCTCGTGAATTGTGCTATCAGAATAGCCGGATCGTGGAGATCCGTTTCGTAAATACGTTGGTCCTTTTTTTGGCAACTTCAAAACTGGGTCTAATAAATTTCAGTGAATTAAATTGATGGCATGTGTTCTATTTTATATGCTTTGCTTTTCCCGGTGCGGACATTTAATTTAATTATTGATATTCATACATTAAATGAGAGGGATAAAAAGGGAATTATTGTTCGACACAATCCGGAAACTAGTTAACCAACTTCGATATGTAATGTCACTTTCCAAAAAGCACAAGTATTAATAATCCATAGCTGATTTTACCTGTCATTCTATTATTAAATGTGTTTCCTATAACCGGCTAGAACTTCTGTGGCAAGCTTTTAGAAAATCTGAAATTAATAGTGTTTTGCTGGTGATTTATGTACCAAATTTAATGTGAATGACGAGGAGATTATTTATCTATTAGGCATACTTCCATATTTATTAAACATACTGCCAACTTTCATTGGGAACCAAAGGTATTTCAAAAAATTTCAGCAACTTAACAGAAGATTGGTACGAGCAAAAAGAAAACCTGTCGAAGTAAGTGTGGTACCTCCAGTCAATGGCGAGATCATTCCAAACTTAATTCTTCAGGAACGTAGGGATTATTACGTATTATTATGAACTAAACCTGATCCAGTACCCTACACTGTCGTAAAATAATTTATTTGAGCTTGTTGAAATATGAGATTTACCTACTTCTACTTCAAAGCATTGCCCTGCAAGCCACCGCAAGGGTGTGTGGAAGGGGGTGAGCCACCACCAAACATACGCGTTTAGTTAGGGGTTAGGGTTTAAGTGAGGGGCAGGGAGATAAAAGGGGGGGTCACCTAGTAGTTTTTCACTGAAAAATTCTTTGTTGGCACATGATTAACATTTATTAACGTTGCAATAGTACACTGCAAGGGTGCGCCTTTGTGCCGGGCATTGGCCTCTTGTGCTCCAGTGAGATCTTTGTCCCGATTTCTGAAGAACGAAGGAGCACCAGCGGGCGGGGAACCTCTGCATTCGTAACGTTACATTGTTCTCCTCGCACTTCCTACGTCAAACTGCCCTCTAAATTGCGTTCCATCTCGCCCTTTTGCCCGCGCTTGTTCCTACCACCCCTCTTGTCTGTGCCCCCCCCCCCCTCCCTCTCTTGCCGTTTCTCTGGGAACAGTGCGATACGCACCTAATCATTTGTGTTATCGTACCGGGACAGTAATTTCATTCGTTTCTAGGGCTATCGGGAATTGAGGGATAGAGATTTTTTTTAGAGCCTCGGGTATCCGCAAAATTTATTCTTCCGGATGCTTAAAGCACCAAAACCCGATCCCATCTCGTCTCTCTCTCCCCCCCTCAAGCAACCACAAACCGCTCACTCGCCTTGAGCGAAACCCAGTCCGGAAGTGTGGGCACCCTCTCGGCTTCTTCCCTCCCGGTCCTTAATTTCCGTCAAGGGAAACGTTCCTAGGCACTCGCCGGATCGACCCATTCCTATACGTATGTGTGTAAATCTATTTTATATATTTTTTCTCAAGTTGAGAGACTCGATTTGATGAAGATATAAAATTATGATATTCTTTTAGTGTCGTTTTTTCTATATTTATTTCTTCTAGCGATTTAGTGCCATTAAGTCCATGCCGTAACTCCTCGTTAAACGAATCGCAAGGGGTCAGAAAAAAAGTTCGTGGGTAAAATAATTTCGTGATAACCGACTTCGATGCAAAAACTCTCGAATATGTTTGTTATTACTTTGTCGTTTATTATGGAACAAATTATATTGAACGTGAAATTCCCTTTTTAACATCAGGAAAAATAACCAATTTTAGCTGTGATTATTTTTAGTTTTTATTATACTTTTGTAATTGATCAACACTTTTTTATTATTTACGTAACCAGAAAAATCAATCATAAACACCTACCAGGAGACCCTACTTAACTCACCATTTTTTTCTAAAAAGTGTATTTTTTTCTGGTTACGTCAACGATATAAAGGTGTTGATAAATTACAAAAAAATACACAAAAAGTACATTTAAAATTAAAGTTTACCGTCTATAGGCTTTAAAAAAAGTCGTAAGTATACTTTTGTCTGCAGTTTATTGCGTAAATTGATGAAATATTGAAAGGAAACTTGCTCCATATTGTCCGAAAATGCATTTGAAACTTTTGATGTGACCGCGCAAACCTTGAAGACATCAAGAGCGGTCGGTATTTCTGCATCCGTGGGTGACTCAAGGGGTTCAAAGAGCAATTTGAGTTTTACTACCAATTCCTCGATTTTATTCTTCCAATATTTGGAGCTTCGTTTAGAGACTGATGCTTATTTGATTTAATTTCTTCTTCTTGTGTGTGGCGCTACATCGCTGGCCTACATAATTTGCCTCCATTCTCCTCTCCATCTTCGTCCGCCACTCGTATCCATCTTTTGACCCCTCCAGTCTTCTTAGGTTAGCTTCTACATCCTCAAGCCACCGCTTTCTTGTGGCCTTCCTCCTCCGTCTCTCCCTTCTTCCTCCTGGTGTGCCGATGAAAACATTTTTAACCGACCTATTTTTATCCATGCGTTGCACGTTTCCAGCCCAACGTATTCTTCCTTGTTTTATTACTGTTATGATGTTTGGTTCACCATAAATTTCATAGATTTCAGCATTGGTTCTTGTTCTCCATACTCCAGCATCTATCAAAGCACCATATATTTTTCAGAGTATCTTTCTTTCCCATCTTCTGATTATTCCTTTTTGGCTGCTGTCAGTGTCCATGTTTCGGAAGCATACAGAACAACAGGTCTTAGCACTTCCTTGTAAGCAATTATCTTGATGTTTCTTGTGATATTTTTTGTATTTAAGATAGGCTGCAGTGCATAATAGCGTCGGTTGCCCGCATCTTGAATTTCAACTGGAATTTAGATTTCCGCTGTTTGTAGGGATCCCAGGCATCTAAAAGCTGTTCACTGTTTGGAACTATTTGTCGTTAATTTTAAAGCTCCAAGACGTGGGGCGAAATAGACCATAACACGTCTGAAAGGTCGTTGTTGCTTCATCAATTTGTATCTTGTTTCACGAAAAGTTATTTCCGAATGCATCTATCTACATCTACATCTACATAATACCCTGCAAGCCACCTCAAGGGCATGTGGCAGGGGGTGAGCCACCACCATACATTCACATGCAAATGATACATTTCATGCATTACGCACACAAAAAAAAGAAACTATCATGCAAAAAACTAATACGAGAAATACAAAACAT
>WURS02000017.1:6082001-6112949 GCA_011762765.2 Rhinocypha anisoptera | reverse complement strand
GATCTTTGTGGCTGTGGGATAGTGGGTCAGGATAATGTGGTGCCAGAAAGATGAAGGGAGCCCTCACGATAACCGCATGGTGTCTTGTGTTGCAATTTATCATTGCCATCGCACCATGGTCCGCAGGAATGGACAGACTGCCGCATTGGGTGGGAATGGAGGTGGGAGGAATTTTTTCATACCGTTGTGATATTTGGGTTAGCATGAGATTGAAGGAAAAGGAGATGGCCAGAGTGGGAGCATCAGGTGAGATAAGGAGGGTGGGAACGGGTAGGGTACAGTGGTTTGGTCAGCAGGGGTGTGGGGAAGAGGGGAATGAATGACAATGAGTGAGACATCTTGGGGTGGGGGTGGGAGGGACAGCCGTGGAAAAAGAAGAGGGGGAAGGGGGAAATGTTTCTGACCCACCAGCGTGATGTGCTTGAGTGTGAATGTAGCAAGGTTCAGTGTGCGTCACATCCAGAGGATTCGTCACTCTCTTTCTCTCTCTCTGCCCCTCTCATATTGGAGTGTGCTGATTTTTTCGGGGAACGTTTTAGTGTGATAGGGAAAAAAAAGGGATCCTAGTGTCCCCACTTTGTGTGGAGAAATATTGTTTTTCTGTTGTTTGTGTCAGTTATTGCTAGTTTTATGTTACTGTGCCCATGTGTGTGCTGTCTCCTTCATATGATGGATGATGTGTTTTGACATTTTTTGGGAACGGAGAAATACTCCGACGTTTTCTTGCTTTAATGGAAATTTCCCTATATTTTTCACATATGCCTCAATCCATACTCCAAGACATAAGGAGATATCATTTATACCTTGACTGACATTTTCAGTGCATGGAAAATTATTCAGGTGTCAAAAGAAATGGCAATTAACAGAAGCATAAATGGTAGGCAGATGATCCTTTTGGAAAAATCCTCTTGTGACTCTTTCGTTTATGTTTCTGGATTTGACAGGACTTATCAGAATTATGAGACTGGTAAACGGCCCATTACATTAGGGAATCTATTTGTAAATTTGGGAAAGCATTGATGGTAAGATGGGTAAAAACCATTCTTTCAACGTGTTATAAATGTTTCCAATTGCATTGGTATTGTAGGTGCTTTTTCTGAGCAAAAGTTCTCTTTTCACGATTTGGGTGACCATAAGGTAATGTAATAGTGCTAATTAGATTTTGTGTAATTATTTACTAAAAGAAACTGTGGATGAATGAAATTTGAATTTGGGCTTGATACCACTGTAAAAATAATGTTTTTAATCTCCCTTATTTCTTAATAAGTAAGGCACAATTTTTGCTACTGTAGCTTCCAAAATTGAAAAATTTGGGCTACTTAAGCGTAACTCTTGTGCATGTTGTTTGTTGTTGCAATGTGTTAGGGAGACTTAACTGTTTATTTAAGTCTTCACTAATTACACTTATGCACTAAGAAGAGAAATCAAAGTAGGCCCACAGATCAAGTTTTCCTCTTATCCCTTGACCCCTCCTTGGAGATCAAAGTTCCCACAAATTTATTTATATTTTCATCCTGATTGCTGGAAATTTCAGACATAATTTTTGTATGTAAATCGATGGAATGATATTTAAAAAAGGATATTTATATGGGCTACTTTTACATATAAAGCGACATGATGTATAAAAGATGAGGGTGGCCTACTTAATTTGTGGAAAAAATTAATCAATCAAGTGTTAATATGTTCATAGAACATCAATAGGCGGAATTATTAAATGGAAAGTTGATTATGAAAGCAGTTCATATATTATAAATATACAACATATAAATATATATATTATTGGTTGAAATGTGCTTTTCATCTCCAAGATTACATCCTCTTGCTCTTAATATCAGGGATTTATGATTTGAAATATAATTTTTTGCATAATTCTTCATATTTCTGTTTCTAGCCTGAAAGTGTCATTACATATATGAATATATATATACCAATGACTATGTAACACTTTTAATTATGGCTTTGGTATCTAAATTTTGGTACCGCATGTGATAAATTATTCCACCCTTCTCAAGCACAGAACATTTCCCCAGGTATAAAAACTCTCTGTATATCTGATATAGCAAGTTCTCCTTGATGGAGACACTCCTTTGACAACGTACAAAGTGCAGGATATTGGCACATTCAACGTGGGGTTTGGCCTTGGTCAAGATTTGCTACTCTGCAGCCAAGTGGTTTGAGAATCATAGCTAAGTGAATGTAAGCATTTTGTCATCTGTTTGTTTTAATTTGATTGTAAATATGGTAATGTATTTTTGTTCCATATGTAATTCCTCTACAAGAGGATTTTACTCTGCAGAGATGGAGTAGTATTAGGTAATAAAGTTGAGATTGAAAATGCACTCGTTTGATGTCATTGAACACTTAGGAGGTGCTTTTGAGAGGACTGTGCATCACATTCCAATACTTCTGCTAATGGATTTAACTCAACCCTTCCTTTGGTGTGTATACAGTGCTATGATACAATGGTATTGATGGTGTTTTATGCCAAAAAAAATCTCAACCTTTTGGATATTATCTTTTACTCATTTCTAGGTACAGTCAAGCTTATTTAAAGTTGAGGGATTGAATTTATTAACTATGGTTTGGTTTCTGAAGATCATTAAAGAAAATTATCTCATGAGGAATTAGCAGCACTTATGCTTACACAACTGGTCCAGGCTGCTTAAAGCTTTTGGGGATGCTTGAAATGTTTGAATACAAACTGAGGTACTGTCCCAACTCTTTCTCCTTCTCCATTAGCCTAGAGATAAACCTAGTGGAGTATTTGTCTCAACTGGGAGTCAAAACTGATTAAATAATGTGGTATCATCTTCTCAAGTATGACCAATATAGTCTACCTCCTAATAGTTTTAATAATAAAAGATTGTCTCTCACCATAAAGATGCTTACATTTTCCAAGAAAGGCATCATCTCTTTTGTTGCATGTCTTGTATTGTGTTAGCCACAATAGCATGGTGGGCAGCACTGGGTCTTTGTGGATAGAAGATCCATTCAATCTTTCAGTGGAGCTTGATTATCTTTACGAGTTGTTTCCGCCTTAGACTCTACTGCAATTCCATATCATAAAATCCAAAATATTTTTTTTTTGTAAGTAGTGTGTCCTTGCCAAAAAAAGCATCTATTTTTGGAATTTTCAACCAAAATACACTTTAAGCCTCCAAATGAATGCAGAATGTATTCCAGTAATTGTGACACAGGTAAGAGGACAATTTGCTCTTCCACAAGATATGAATATCTTGTGGAACAGCAAAGTGTTTTCTTACCCGAGTCATCATGAAGGAGTTCTACCAAGTGGCACCAACTACGATCGCAAGAGTAATTTCCTTTAAGACACCTGTGTAGTCAATACTAAATAGATATTTAGTTAAAAAATAGTATCAACTTATCCTTTCCTGAATCTTCTCAGCAGCTTCCTCATCACCACTGATATGCTCTTTGTTTTTTCACATGGAATGTGTATGTTTTTGAACAGATTAAGTTAGCCATTGAAATTTATCTTACTAGACTTACCTGCTTTTTTTAGTTCCCCAAGAATGTAGTAGACTTAAACGGATTCATCAGAAAAATTAAATTCCCAAATACATGCTGATTCACCATAAGCAGTCTGATTTTCTCTTGTTCTTCAGTTCCCCATATTGTTTTATTAAACTCTTACCTTCCTCAGAATTCTCATTGCTCTTGGGGTTCCTAACTTGTGAAACTGGGATCCGTAGTTTTTTTAGAGCTATCCATACATCTTGATTATACCAAATTAACTCATTTCTATCTTTTATGTATTTTGAAGGAATGTAGTCATTGATGCATTGTTCCATAATTTTGACAAAGCGGATCCAAATATTTTTGATGTATAGATTTGAAATATTATGCATATGTATATACATCTAAACCCTAGTTACATGTATCCTTATACACTGGAGTTCCATTAGTGAGAAATGTTAACGCACCTTGAGTTCATATACTTGTCTCCCAGCTATTAAGCTAGTTGCCAAATGTACTTTGTCAAAACTCATGAAATTATTGGATGTTGAAATATTTCTGGTGGATCAAAAGCTTTTGAATCGCTCAAGTAAACATTTGAAGATTATACATATTGTATCATCAATACTGTTTGGTTATGAGAACAATTTTATACCATAATTAGAACTTGTGGCTCGGGGTATGCATGTAGATGTAGATCAGTGTTTCCTGATTGTAACTTCCTTGTTGCTTGTCCCTAGACCAAAGCACCTCCTCCAAGGGGGTGCTATAGTCCAGCTGCTTTGAAATGGTTCTTCTGGGTGAACGGCGTGTGGAGCTATGACTACCTAACACCCCTCCCACCCTTACCTCCCCTTATTTACTCTCAGTCACACACTGGGGGAGAGACAAACAGTGATGCCAGTTTTCCTCACACTGGCAGAGGGAAATTAATATAACATATTAATAACTTCTTTATTGGCAAGTTTAACATGAAAAATAACATATAACTCCCCATTTTAACAAACAAACATAAGTGAACAAAACTGAGGGAGAGAACCTAAACCAAAAGAGCTGGCAACTACGATAGGGTGACGCTGGTAAGGGAGGCATAGTAGGGGTAGGGAGCCTGGAGTGGAGGTAGCTGAGGACAGAGAGGAGGCGCACAGAAAATTTTGCAGAGGACCATTTCAATGTGGCTGGTCTATAGCACCCAATTTGGGAACCATGCTTTACAGTGTAAAGTGCAGAGGGTATAAAAAGACTTGGTTTTAATGTTTCCAGACATGGGGAACAACGTAAACTTTAAAATGAGCTATGTAAAGGGAGGTAACCAGACCTTCGCCTATGGCAAGCACAAGTTCAGAGGGGAGGACCCCCCAAGATTTTGTTAGGATTTTCCCCCCTGACATTTTATGCAATTTTTCATCAAAGAAAGAAGCCATTGGATGTCAAGTCCCAGCCAATGGCTTGACCCAAAATTTTTGCCCAGAGCTGCCCTTGGCCTACAGTCACCTTTAGGTCAGAACCCTGTCTCTGCCATCCCCTTGTTTCTTATCCCCCTCTAGACTAAAGCACCACCTACAAGGGGACAGTAGCACCCACTAGAGAACCATTAATGTAGATTTTCTCAATTTAATTTTTTTGTGGAGTAAGCAGTACCCTAGAACAGTAGGCAATATGTATTACATAAGCAAATTTGGTCCACGGTGCAGAGCATAATTTAACTTCCCTTGACTTGGCCTTCATACAATATGGAATTTTGGAGTTGAGAAATAATTTTTCACAAATTATATGTCTCAGCATATTTTTATTTGAAAATTATTAATGCTAAAGATGGAATGCATTGATAGTAATTTGTCACTTCCTTACATGTCAGGATTTAATATCTTATTGGTCTTAATGAGCCAATCCAGACCAAAAGAGGACTAAAATGACTTATCAAGCTAGCGATCCACTAGGATGCAGATCTCAAAGGTCTTTTCTAATAACTTTCATAAAGTCATAAAAAGAGCTCCAAGAAAAATGATGCCCCATTCCATACTTACCCATCAATGTAAAACTTTTTAAAAAATAAACAAATTCCCAGCTAACAGGAAAAAATACCAGGCAAAGACAACACAAAATATGTTTACAATGACAAAAATAAAGTGAACACTTTATATTAATCCATTTCACTGCTTGATAAGAATATAAACTATTAAATATAATATTAAGACTATTACATGAAATACAATAAACTTGCACATTCAGACTGCATCAAAGCATTTCACTTCCTTTACAGTCAGTCCAAGATCTTGGGAAGCACAGGAATAACGAAAAGTGCCGAAGCCATTACAGGCAGCTCCAAATTTTCCATCTTTGTCCACCACTACAATTGCACCCTGGAATTTTGGGTGAAATTTGATGATTCGTTGTAATGCATACTTGGCTGATATGTCTGGTATAAAGCCCCTCCTCATATGTTCCACAGCCAATAAACTGAAACAACAGGAAAGAAGTTTTTTCTGATCCTCAACTCTCTGCCAAGCAAATAAGTAAAACTAGCAGCTGATGAAATTTGAGGCATTAGTCTAGTTTTAAGGATTTCATTTGGTCAAAGGGCATAGTTGATGGCCATTTTCTGAATTGGATTGCATTTTTGCTAAATGACAAACCATCTAATCTTGGACATGTTCAGAAAAGTACTACAATTTTATAACTAGGCATCATTTGTAAATATCAGTTTTATTAATTTTCTGAAACTTGAAAAGCCAGGGAAACTCAAAAGCAGAGAAGAAAAGGGAATACCAAAATTAAAATAATACATAATTCATACCTTGGCAGAAACCTCATCATGACATCTCCATCACCAGTTGCCACTGCAGCACCAACTTCATTGTCAGCATACGCCCCTGCTCCTGGAATCGGGGAGTCACCCACTCGTCTATTGAAAAAAAACATCCACCATGCACACCGAGTTAGTCAGAAATCTTATTTCATCAAATGAACAACTTTACCATTGTTAGAGTCTCTTAATACATTTCTAAAGGTTCCATATTTTGATCCCCCTTGAGGAAAAATTGTTAAGTGAGCTCCAACAGTCGCAACAATGTACACAAAACAGGAAAACCTCTTGTCTTAAAAAAATTGTTTTTATTCCAAAACCTATATAGCCAAATATGAATATATTTAAAAAATTAATAATTTATTTTTTCAATGTGTATGACGTATGACCTAGGGAGTTTCCTCTTCCACTTTCATGGGTGTGTATTTGAGAACTGTAATGGAGAAAACTTATTTTGAGTGAGGCATCAATTAAAAATATACATAATATTTGGCATACATCAAAAACCACAAAGGAGTTACCGTTTATGCAAATATTAGCCCTTTCAGTGTCATGGTTACCTTGAAGGAACACCCTTATATTGCCTTTCATCATTTGATTCTCTGAAATTTTGTATGTTGTATTAATTTCTGGGCCATCTTTACCTTCTTCCATCAACAAGTACATCATCTACTCTAGGCATAAAAACATCTATAGATCTTGATGCTATTTTTACTATCAAAAGGGTGCTGGTATATTTCAAAGGCAGTGGCTCAAATACGAAAAATAACCCAGTCATTCCAAATATAACTTGATACACGTAGTGAGATACTTTCCCTTTATAGACTTAGTACATTACACTGTATTATAATTACATTAAAAGAAGAGAAAAATGTTTTGGAAAGCCATTCCACTCATAGGTTATGTGGCCATAGCTGTTGATTACCCCTTTTTTTAAATGTATCCATTCACAATGCCAGCTGTGTGAAGTCGAGCAACAGTAAATGTATATACATTGTAATTCCTCCAGGATTTAATCACAGACCTCAGAACAAGAATGTGACCAACTCTTACGCACAAAATTATTTCATTACAGAAATGAGACATCACAAAAGAGGTACTTTGAATGCTGAAGTGGTATTAGTAAGCTGCATAAGACTATTGCAGCACCAAATTGTTCCTTTGCATGTACATGTATTTTTAGTATGTAAAATAATAATTTTCCTACATTTCTAGAGCTCTTGAAAATATGATAACCAAGTAAGGTAAATAAGTTTCAGATTATTGAATGTTAACAGCATCAAAGAACAGCAAAAAGGAACAAAAATAGGTACCCATCCATACATGCCAATGAGTGACTCCTACTAAAAAGCTTGTGATAGTAAAATATTATTAAAAAAACCTCTTAGTATTGAAGATGTGTCACTGAATCACAAAGGCCATGATATATTGTCAGAGGATTAAAGGAGATATATATTTTGAAAATTGCTGAATAAAAAGTTATTCCAACAGAGTATATGAAACAAAAAAGTAGACTTGACTGTTTTCCAATAACAAAGAGAGCAAGCCAGGATAAAACTATTGATAAGATTAGGACACTCAATTTACAGCATAAAATGAATAATAAAACATTCAAACAATGTATTGATGGATAAAACTATTGAAATGTAATATTCTGCAATTCTAGTAGATATTATTTCCCTACCACAATTGATGATCAACATGAACAAACATTAAATGCTCCATCGTTGGGACGTGAGACCTTGCCACTTACCTTTCGTTTATGGATTGATGGAAGGGTAATCCAATGGTTATGATAGGTTTTTGATGAGCCTCAGGTTAGATTTACCATGCCACATCTATTCTTCTCTTACCATGCCCCTACTATTCTGATTCCGCTTCAAAATTTTCATACTTCCCATCATCTATCATTCTATCCAAAATCCCTATTTGCTTAACTAACATTCTACCCTCCATTATACCTTTCAATGACCCATTGCCTCCGAGTACCCCTTCCATCCACCTTCCCCGTCCTGTTTGGGTTTCTTGTAGCAAACGCCTCTCCTCCTCTACCATTCTTAACACTTGTTTTTCTCGCTGTCCACCTCACCTTCTCTATCCATTGCCTAACCAAACTCTTAAAGACCTCCACTCTATGCTCATCCTTCCTCATGGACCAGGTTTCAGATCCACATAATGCTATGCTACATGAGGGATTTGACTAATTTTTTCAATTTTTTATTTAGGGTCCCTCATAAATTCCTTTCTTTTCACAAAGACTTCTTTTGCTAATGCAATTCTTTGTCTATTATACTGGCCACTATGTCCAATTTCCTCTATGATGCTTCCTAAATAAGTAAAGATTTCTACCTACTCCAATTTTCCCCTTCAAGTATGATATTTAGCCTAGCCTTCTACTTCTCGATAATCTCATTACTTTCATTTTCTTACTACTAATTTTCATCCCAAACTTCTCACTGGTCCTGTAAAATACTCAGCGGAGTCTGCAGTCCTTTGGCTGACTTACTAACTAGGGCTTGGTCGTTAGTGAATCTTACTGATTTAATGAGTACCCCACCAACTTTTACTTCTTACTACACCATTTCCCATGTCTCTTTTACCAATCTCTGAGTATAGGTTAAAAAGCACAGGTAACAGCGATCACCTGTCTTACTTCTCTATCTAACTAAACTAAGCTAAACTCCCCATCTGCCACCCTTAATTGCACCGCCTGAGCCATATAAAGGTTTCCGATGAGATGCTTATCCTTCCAATCCACTCCAATTTTTTGCAATACTAGTAATTACAATAATTAGTTTAGTCCACTCTACTTTATCGTTACAAATAGATAAAAAATCCTAATTATGTTCTATATTCCATTCTATCAATGTCCTCATTACAACTATTGCATCATGAGTCCCTCTGCATAATCTTAAACCAAACTGATCTTCACATAGGTATTCTTCTGGCCTTCTTTCTAGTCTTTTACTGATTATTCTTGGAACTACCTCACTGTGTGTGCGATCAAACTGATTGTCCTATATTCCTCTCATTCAGCTGCTTTCTTTTCTTTGCTATTGGAATTAATATCGACCTAATGAAATCTTCCGGCCAAATTCCCTCATCGTAAATTACTATAATTAGCTCATGAAACTTCTTCCTTCCTGCTTTTCCTAAACCCTTGAGTAATTCTACTGGTATATTATGACACCCCCTATGACTTATTATTCTTTGTTTCCAGCAGGGCACTTTCAATTGTGTTATCTACTGTTTCTAGCTCTTAGCTGTCCTCAACTTCCCATTTTATTTGTACATGTAAGTTCGAATTCTATTCTCCTTGTCATACAGCTGCTCCACGTACTCCTTCCTTCTTTTCTGAATAGCTTCCTGTTCTATTACTGTCTTGCCTGACTTATTGCAGGGGCCTTATTTCCATTTCCTGTCAAGGTTTTTACTTTCCCATATAGTAAGCCCATCTCCCCCTGGTTCTTTAACTTTTCCATTCACTCACACTTTTTTCCACCATGCCTCCTGGCAACCAGGTTAGCCTGGTGGGTAGAGTGCTTGCCGGCTAACCAAAAGGTCGTGGGTTCAAATCCCACCTGGGGCATGGGTGTTGGGTTTGTCCAGATGGGTTTTTTCTGACTTGAAGAGGTACGAAATGACCATAGCCATCGAAGCACTCTATAAAACGAAAATACTAATAATACTACCATGCCTCCTTTGGTTTATTTGTTTCTCGCCCAAGTTTATTATTTGCCTCTTCAATATTTAGGTCTCCAGTCCACATTGATGTTTTTCCACTTTCTACATTACATTTTCCTAATACATTACATCTCCTCTGTAACACATGGCTTTTTAATTCTCTTCTGGTTGATTCTTCATTTTACTTTTTCAGCAGCTCTTGTTATTCCGTATATCTCAGAATATTTTCACACTTACATCAACTTAAATACACTCCAATGTCTATATGATAATGATCTGAAGATTTTTTAAAGAAACAATTTCTATATCAAAAAATAAATCTCAAATAAAAATAAATCCTTATGTTAAATATATTACCCAGGAATTTTATGAATGGCACCATTAGTCGATGTTCCAGCAGCAATGTTCCCCTCACCATCAATTGCAATCATACCGATCGTATCATGGTTGTAACGGCTAAAGTTGCTTCTCTCTTCAACCTCATTATTTTCAATGGATTTGGTTACTGGATTATAGGGCCCACATGATGTTTTTGGATCTGGCAATACATTCTGTGGGATAAAATTTCAACTAAGATAACTCAGAGAACAAAGAGTAATTTATATATTAATAAAGTTTATAATGTTATTAGAGAACAAAGTTACATAAGTTACTCTTGTAAAATAGAAACTGTAAAATGATAATAGCATTGACTCACACCAAGAAATAGTGATTAGATGCATGTATTGCAAGTATATGTATGTAACAAGTTTTGACTCAATTGGGTCATTAGTTGCTGATCTTCAGCAAATTATGTAATGTGCAGCTGGATTCAAGCAGTGCCATGTGCTCTAAAAAGGACTACCAGATCATCCTCAAGCAATTTTGAGACTGATGTATAACTCCAGGGTGAGACTATCTTGAAGACAACATACAGCTTCATTTAAGAAATCAGTCTGGGTTCTTTTGTATAGCATTTCATACATAATCAGACACCTAGAGAGTCACAACAAATCTACTTCTCTTTGGTTTACTAATAACTCAAAGAAGTGTGTTCACCTTTTTAAAATTAGCTAGAATTTCAAAGAAAACACCATGATTCATGCAATTTGGGGAGAGGATCCATAACTCGAAAAGAAACTGCACTATGCTCAAATGACTGAATAATGTCTCTTTTATACAAATATGTATGAGATAAATGTGAAGTCTTCTTGCAACAATCCATGGTTTCTACACAAGGTGAAGTATTTTCTTGCTGGCGTTTTTGTGGCTCTCTCTACCATCATCCTGTGTTGGATGGCAGCCTATACCCTGAGGTAGTGTAAACCACTAAAAAATTGGCAATGGAACACTTGAGCTGTTACAGAAATTGAGAAAACTTCACATATATCATATGCTAAAAATATATCAAATCCTTAAATTTTAAAAGGGTGAAATAACTTTGCCTTTTCCACATAAAATGTTTATTACATGACTTTTCGTTACAAAAGTAACATCATTAGGTGATAATAAATACAGAGTTCAACCTTATAAATTCCATCAAGGTGGGGATGGGTGAAAAGTGGAAGGGCGAGGGATGGTAGGGGGGATACATCTGGGTAAAGTAAGCAAGTGCGTGGGGTCATTATTGGAATATAATATTTTTGTTTATAGGGTGCGGTGATGGCTACAGTCACTTTGCACCTCTTCAGTTTGAAGATAAAATCCATTCGGACAACACAACAACCATGCCAAGGGCGGGACCCAAACCCATGACCTTTGGGTTAGCTGGCAAGCTCACTACCCAGCTGGTGGGGGATTATTTGTTACATCATTTGCCACTAATGGTGTGTTCAAGATGAGGGGTTTGAAGGGGGGGAGGAGCTGATAAATAAGACCAACTAATTGGTTCAGGAGGTTGGGGGGGAGTAGGGAAAAGAGAGGGGTGGTGGTTAAAGAACTGGAGTTGCAGAAGGGGGAAGTGGGAAAGGTATAGCTGTTAATTGAACAAAATAGTTTTTAGAATTCATTATTTGAAAAATTTCTAAATACTTTCCTTACAAAAATTATTTAGTACGATATCACTGGTGTGGTTGTGTGATCAAAAGATGTTTTGCAAAGTGGTTGTTGTAGTTTATGTTCCTGAAGGCTACTTTTATGTTCCTTTACACTTGTTTTTCTCATAGTTTGACCTATGTATACAGCTTGACAATCCATGCTGTGGGGTTCACATACTCCACTTTGTTGAAGGGAGTGTATATGATCAATGTTGTGGCCAAAAAGGTTTACCAATTTGGCTTTGTTATAAAATAAAAAAAGACAAAGTTATTTCATCCTTTTAAAATCATGGATTTCCACAAAGTAGAGGCGAAAACAGTCTCTTTCACCCAAATTCTTAATTTTGTATAAGATTTTAACTGAATACCACAACAAAAGGACAGACAACAGATAAATTAACAATTTAGAATAAAGTAACAAAACAAAAATTTGTAAAATGATCTCTTTTACAAAAATATATAGATTAATGCCTGTTCTGCATTTTCCAGTCTTATTTCTCCTTCTCGTCTGATATTCTAAAAATACCCATCTTTGCAATGTGTTGCCCATTAGGGACTACAATCAAAAGAAAGCTGCATAAATTGAATAAAAGTTAAAAGAAAACTTGGAAACCAAAGCCATACCCAAGTTCTTGTGATATTATTCTTTTTTTTATTTAATGGCAAAATAGGCCTCATCATTCCCCCTTTTCTGTATTATAAAATGTGAAATTGTCAGGACATTTTACTGGTCATGAAGCATTTTTACTCACTCATGTATGGTAGATATATCATTCAAGCTTATCAATATCAATTTAATCAGCCAGAGGTGTAATACAAATGAAGCTCTGAGATTGGAGATATAAGAGGATTCAATAAACAGCAATACTGAAGTCTAAACCTTACTGTTATCTCTGTTAAAAATATTTTTGTGATAAAGATCACTGGATTGATAAAAAGGCATCACATGGGATGATAATGAAATGTGGTTGCAAAATAAATTAAATGATTATCACTATTTATGCTTAAGTTTATATTATATATTTATATGGGTGTGTGATTAACAGATGCGATTTTTGTTTCATGTGAGATATAGTGCTAAACACTTCTTAGTTTGAAGGTCACCCAATGGAGAGATGAAAATATTTGATCTCAACATATCACATCAATATAGGAAGGAATCTTGGTGTCTCTGAAAATCCATCAAGCTAATATACAAGTAGAAAGAACTTTTGCTGATGGACTGTCCTCCTTAAACAGTGTCTGTTGTACTCACAAGGCTGCTGATGAAACCAAAACAAACCAATGCCTGCCTTGCATAATGGCCAGGCATCAGTACCAATTAACCTTACCTGGGGAGCTATGGTTCCCAGAACACTTATTATAAATGGAAGACAACACCAAACATGGGAGATTAGGCTGGCTCTCTGAAACTAGGCTAAAAGTAGCCTGAATTTTACTTTAACATTGCATTCCCTAATTTTGGGAATTCGCTAGTTTGCATAGCACCAATAACGTTGAATCACTTCACCGTGGATCATTTATACACAAATATGTTTTCCTTTCCTTTAAACGAACGTGTGTCGACATGGAGCTATAAAAAACCGATATTGCAATTAGAGTTATAGAATACTTGGTCCGAGTTCAAAACTCACCACCCAAAAATTTGGCTGGCAATTGTCATGTATCCATTCTCTCCATTTGGCGTGAGATTCCGGGGTGAAAAGATCTTCTTCTGGGTAGCCCATAGCTTTTGCGAAAGCGGCGGCTTGATCTCCAACTAAGAGTGTGTGCTTCGTGTTTTCTAAAACACGCCGTGCCACGGAAATGGCACTTTTCACCCGTCGCAAGGCTCCTACAGCACCAACGTTCATATCTCTCCTAGAATCATGGAAATTATACAAAATAGATGAATATTGACTATTACCTTACATGGTAAAACACAAATATGGAAAACTGAGTAAATTAACACAAACCCATCCATTATCATAGCATCCAAAGTCGTTTCACCGTTCTCGTCTGGACTTCCCCCATAGCCGACGGTTCCATCACAACGATCAATTTCACACTGAGTGCACCCAACTTCCACAGTATCCAATGCCGTTTTCTTTTGACTGTAAATTGCTTGCCATGCTTGAATGAAATAAAATACTTGAGCGTTAATCAACTATTCAAAAAGAGGGTATTATATGCATCATTACTATGGCAAAATTCCCCCAAAAAATGGATTGTCGTACCTTTTGCAGTGGCATCCACGAATGGCCATGTATTTACAACAAGTGGCAGGGGATTATCTTTAACTGCAAAAACATGATTTACACCTCGTAAAGCATTAGCGGAAAATATAATGCCAAAGAGACCGAAGAACAAGATGGAAAGTGCAGTAGCTGTCATATCTCATGTAACCGGTGTTAACAGATGACTCGCTATCTTATTGACCATTCGTCAATGATACATCGGGATACTGAAAAACTAAGGAATATAACGGTGCAATGTATAACGAATCATTAATTTGTAAAATCACTACTCTCTGCAAAGAATCTACAAAATTCAACAGGAAATACCCTAAGCATACAGAATAGTCGAGATTACTTAGAAAAACTAACGTTTACACAAAACAAACCAGTTAAACACATTACATCCCTACTTTCGATTGTCAATCCCGACCACTTCGATGAAAGACAACACAGATGGCGTTGTGCGTATCAAAATAAAAGATGGAGGAGTCAACCTATGGCTCCTTAAAAGTATTGCGTTTTTAGTGTATTACCCTTGAAAATGGTAAGTGGGCACACAGTAAATGTGTAACTGAAGAGCAGAACAGACTAGTGTAGAAATATTTGTGTAAAGATTCACGATTGATTATGAATTGACGCATTAAAATTTGCATAACACCGGGTTGTTTTGAATGGCAATCACTGTTGTTAAATGTATATTTTTTACTTAATTACCTTATCGGTTAGTTGCTGGCCTAATTTTATGTGTTATGTCATAAAATAAGAGTGCTCTTTTTCAAAGTGAATGTCTTTGTTATGGTCGACAAATTTGTTGACAACTTGTTGAATGAATATAATAAACTTTTTAAATGAATGACATCGGACCATCTGTTTATCTTGTGAGTCAGGGCTAGCAACACATGCCTGGCAATTTTTGGAGCACTTGTCTTTTATTTGTGTTAATGTTCTATGTGAAACCTTTCGTTTAGGGTGCAAACGTGTCGCAATTGGAGAGAGACATTGGTTCTGATCAGTTTCCTCCAAATGAACACTATTTTGGTTTGGTGAATGTAAGTATTTCCCACTCGCAAATTCTGTATGTGGATTTATTGTTGGTATTCCGTCATTATTTCATAATTTGGTATTTTAACTTTCAGTTTGGAAATACATGCTATAGCAACTCAGTACTACAAGCGTTGTATTTTTGCCGGCCATTCAGAGAAAAAGTTTTGGAGTACAAAGCTAGGAATAAACGAACGAAAGAAACTCTTTTAACCTGTTTAGCCGATCTCTTTTATCGTATAGCGACTCAAAAAAAGAAAGTCGGATCCATTGCACCAAAGAAGTTTATTGCTCGTCTTAGAAAAGAAAAAGGTTTTTTTGGGTTATGATATATATACCACTATTAATATTATCTCAATTTAAACTGCTTGTTTTTCTGTTATAATATCTGGTAGTATTTTGATATTTCTGTAATTTGTTTTACAACCCAGCTATAATGACCGTTTCTACCAATTTTCAGAAGAATTCGATAATTACATGCAGCAGGATGCTCATGAATTTTTAAATTTTCTTATTAATCGAATAAATGAAATAATATTAGGTAAGTTCATTTGTTACAATGGTTTTCTTTTTGCTTGAAATTCCTCTCTGGCATTTTAACGGTATAACAAAATTATTTTGCTGGATATATTTATTTTGAAATATTATTACAAATGCTCTTTTCTTAGTGTAGTATTATTGTTATACATGTTCGTTCTAGCGGAGCGGCATCAGAACTGTTCAAAACCTAAAAATGGTTGTGGTGAACAGAACAACTCACAACAAGAGCCTACCTGGGTTCATGAAATATTCCAAGGCATACTCACTAGTGAAACCCGTTGCTTAAACTGTGAAACAGTACGTATCAAACTTCGAGTATATTTTCTGTGATAAAATTGCAATTTTGAATGATTAATGCCAACGCCGTATGTTTCATAGAATTAAGGATATCTAAGTATATAAAGACTACAATTTTGTCATTGTTTATTTTTACCACATTTGGAGTTCGACGTTCATCTTAAATTCCTTATATTATTTCTCAGTGTTTGTTGACATAAACCATGAATTTATTCAGTTATTTTATGTACTGAAAGAGATAATAGTTAATCACCTTAATTGACCAATAATCTGTGGCTGTTACATATCCAAAAATCAACTTTTTTGTAAAGTTTTTATAGTGAGATGTCAAATTGAGTGAAAGGTATTGATGATGATAACTTTTAACGATCCTATAGTTGAAGGTAGTTTTTAATGACCTCCCTAAAGATTGAAACACCCTACATTTATAAACCTCTTCATCTCTGCATACTTCCTACCTGTGTTCATAGTAATTTTTTCTTATTCTTGTCCTGCTCACCTGGCATTTTACCTG
Source organism: Rhinocypha anisoptera (assembly GCA_011762765.2). NCBI lineage: Eukaryota > Metazoa > Arthropoda > Insecta > Odonata > Chlorocyphidae > Rhinocypha > Rhinocypha anisoptera. Next base: position 6,096,359 of record WURS02000017.1, on the reverse strand, counting down.
CTTCTTTCTGCCTTTTTCAGATCCCTCCAAACCTTATGTCCCAACCCTGCCTCTCCTACCTTATCATGCCATACACTTCTTCATTTGTATTTATCTCTGTGTATGAAACTTACCCACATATTTGAACCTCTATTAATGCTTATCTCCTTCCTGAAGGACCTAGTTTCTAAACTTAAACATGAGAGAGTTCTCACAAACTTTAATTTATGTGTGTAAGAACTTGATTAAGTCCCTTCTTTTATAACCATTATTTTTACTTAAACAAATTTTCTTCTAACTCCACCATGTCACTTTTCCTTGAAGAACCTAATTAAGTAAATCTTTTTCTACCTCTTCCATATAATGCTTTTCTAAACATTCCCTGTCATAAATCCCTATGGGGATACATTATCTGCTGGGAAAATTCCCAATATGGAATTTCCCTGAAGAATCTTCCAGTAAGGAAAGTTACTTCTAGCAAATACTAAATGAAAATCCACACATTAAAATAATTGTTGATTCACTCTTAAATCCCTTTAGGAAACAGATTCCTCATAGTTCCCCCCAAGGAATCAGATTCCTTGTAGGGAAATGAATGGGGAGCAATGGTATTTTCAATAGGGCTTAATCGACTACTTTCATTTTTCTAATAGTTTATTTTCATCCCAATTTTTCTTATTGATTATGGTCAATATTTGTGGTTCTTTGGCTAAATGACAAAATAATACCTGGTCTCGTATTGAAGATCACTTCTGACCTGAAGACGCTGACTGCGACACCAGCAAAACTGTCATCCAAGAAAATTAACCCACACAGAAGAAATCCCGGAAGACTTGGGTCTTCAATCGTTACACTCAGTGGAAGCCTACCTGGTCTACCACAAATTTGATTTAATGATTTCCAGTCCCACCTTAGTTCCTGATTCCAGGGTACCCCATGCCTATCTTACCATTTCCTATGAATAATAAAAGTTAAAAACCCCTTTTATAAAAGTGACAAAAGACCCCTTTCTAACTCTCCTGCCTCATTTATCCCATATAAGTTTTATATGACAACTGTATTCTTCCAATCTACTCCTATGTTCTGTAAAACTACTTCTGTTTCAACTGTTCTTATTTCTCGAAATCTATAAAGTAAATAAGTATGATCTGATGATGAACTATATTCTGTTCCAATAATGTCTTCATTGCAACTCTAGGATCCTGTGTTTATTCCTACTTCCAAATCAAACCTGATCTTTACTTATGAATTCATTTTCCCTCTTCTCTATAACTTACTCAATGTTCGTAAAATTTCATAAGTTCTGCAGCTTGGAAAGTCCAATTAATAATGCTATAGTTCACACAAATCGCTACTTTCACTTTCTTTTGTATCAGAATGAATTACAGCATAAATCACGTGACAAATTATTTCTCCCCTTAGATACTTCAAATGGACTAATAGAAACTTTACCTTCTTTCTTTTCCTAATTGTCATATACCTTGTACTCCTTTTTGTAATTTTAGTTTATTCTCTCTAGGGCTTCTCTGTCTATTCTTTCTAACTTCACTGAACTTACTCCAGCTATAGTAATGTCTTTCCACACATCTCTTTTAGTGGAGATAGTATTTCCTGTTGTATTTTCCAACAGTGCTTTACTTTTTCATTAAGTGTACCCATATATCCAAGTCTATGTAACTTTTCCCTGCTCTCATTTCTGTGCTTCCACCATGCTGCCTTTACTTTATATGTCTCATGCTTCAGTACTTCACCATTTTCCTCCATGTACTGCTTTTTCCCATTCTGGTAGGACATTATTTAATTTCTTTCGCTCTGCCATTTTGTTATTGTTTGATTTTGTAACCCATGATTTTTTATTCTCTTTTTCACTCTTCTTAATTTATACATACTTTATCAGTAACTGTCCCACATTTAAGAATCTCTGTAAGCTTTTATATGGAATTAATTTTGTTAGTTTGCACTCAGCATGGCATGACAATGTTCAGTCATGTGAAAGAATCTGAAAGCTATCTTAAATAGTGGAAGTTTTGCCATGATATTGGTTAATGTGGTGTTTAATTTATATAACTCTTCTAATTTGTTTATTAAGTGAATATTACTTTTTAGTCATAGCATTGTGTGATCAAAATATTGAAATTACATTTAAATCCCTTTGTACAGATGTAGTATTTAAGGGATCTCAGATTGAATATTAAGTAATTTTCAGATTTAATATTAAAATTATACAATCCTAAATTAATTAAATTATTAAGAAACTACTGGAGTTTTAATTTTTTATGAATTCTAGTGTTTACACTTTTCATTTAGCAATTTATATTTATTGCTTGGTTATTTTTGTATTATTGTATGAATTTCTTTTTTATTTAATGTCCCTAGAAATTAATGAATTTCTATCCTTCCTTTGTAGACTGTGGATTTTGAATGGTTTATTTCAGGTTAGCAGCAAAGATGAGGATTTTTTTGATCTTCAGGTAGATGTAGATCAAAATACTAGTATAACCCACTGCTTAAAGTGTTTCAGTAACACAGAGACGTTATGCAGTGATAATAAGTTCAAATGTGACAACTGTAGCAGTTACCAAGAAGCACAGGTGGGTGCTGCTTTTTTTTCATAATTTTTTCATTTTGTTTTTTGCAGCAACTTGCTGGGTAAATCTGGAATGCATTGCATACTTGTGTGGTGTTTAGTTTGAGCAGCAGTAGTATTTCTTTTTAGGAGAAGTTATAAACTGTACACATAGACTCAGGTTCAGCAAAACTTTGAACTGAACAAGGTGAAAGCCTCTCAAAAATTTCAATGCAGTGTTTAACCCTTTCGCATCAGAGCCCTAAACTTGTATACAGTCCCTACATATGAGTGTGCAACAAAATAAGGGGAAAATGACCAAAAAAAGGTCCATACTGGGGGAATGACTGAATGCCTGCTATATCATTTGTTCGGCACGAAAGGGTTAAAACTGGAACATCAACCGTTGCTGCAAAAATTAGTTTTTTCTGCTCATGGAATCCAGATAACTTGATGAGAAATATTCATATTTTTAGTGTTATTCACAGTATTTTTATTGATAATTAGTTAATATTATAGCATATCATGTCTTGCTTGCATGTGATGTTTCATGTTCTGCACTGGTTAAGCTTATTTGTGGAAAAAAATTGACATCCTTGGTATTTGTGTATATATGTACTAGTAATTTCTTGTATATTTGGATTGTCAGTTTTTTCCTAGATTTTTCTGTTGCTGACAATGGATTTTTGTGAATCTTTTTTCTTAATGAAGGGAATAGATTCTAGTCATCGCATATAGTTCCTCTTGTGTTGAAGTGATAACTTCTCATAATCATATGACCTTGTTAGTAGTCATACAGGAGGAGGCATTTAAGGAAACATTTAATTTCAAAGTGCACATATGACAAACTCCCTGTATAGATCTACTGCCGTTCCTTTATCAAAATTGTAAACAAAATTGATGTTATATTGTTGGAATACGTCTTTTATATTTGGCTTTAGTTAAAATGTTAGCAGACTTTAGTGTAATTACCAAATTGTTGGCTAGTAGAAATTTAGTTTTACTGTTATTCTCTACTGATCACATCATTTGCACTCACTCAGTTACACATAAACACATAGTCCTACAAGGGCTTAGCCTTAAGTATATGGGTATACAAAGTAAGTCAAATGAGTTTCTTGTCCTAGTGGAATAGTACTCTTTTCCCATGCTCATCTGACCCCCTGGTCTCAAACCAGAGGTGCCTGCTTTACTGGGAGAGGGAAAAAGGGAGAAGTGCAGCACAACAAATAGTGACTATATTATTTCATCATGTCTTAACACTACCGGAAATTTACCCATTGGGGTCAGCAAAACCTGGAGAGGTTAATGTGAGCATGTTGATATATTTAATTGACATTTTTTCAGGTGAGGGCAATGGTTGTATTGAGTACTTTTGGGGGACAATTGGAAAAGCTGTGAGACAGTTTTTGAATTTGGTATTTGATGCTTGTACATTTGTTTAATAGGGATAATGTCTAACATTCTCTTAGAGATATTCTGTGACCAAGAGGTATATGCCATAAGCTTGCAGAAGTTTGTGGGTTGTGTGTGCACAGGGGCCAATGGGAAGAAGTGTGGGATATATGCAACAGAGGGCAATTAACCTTTAACTGCCAAAATTGCCTAAACTGCATGCATGGGGTATGTGCAGAAATTAAAAAACATTTACAGACCTTTTTTATTTGGATGTTTTCAACTATTAGTACATAAACTAGAAACATTTTCTTGAGCCAATGTAAAATACATTTAAATGGATAAATTAAAACCAGCAGGGAGGAAGCACAGTGATAGTTTGAATCTGGTTTTTAAAGCGTAAGCAGGATGCCAAACTGACAGTGGCAGAAGCAAGGGCTAAACTCATGAAGGATACTATGCTAGTGCAGTTTCTGAGGAGCTGTGGGTGGGTATCTGGCAATTTGTGCAGTCCAGGCAACTACCGATGATTCAGGAAGCTCTCTTGAGTGGTGCTTGGGGAAGTGCAAAACAAAACTGTGGTGCTGAGGAGGTGGATACTGGTTAGTGCTGGAAGAGACCTGAGGGTGAATGAGGAAGGTAAAAACAGTGAGTCACCACATTCCAGGAATATAAAAGAAAGAGTCGTCTGTGTTAACATTGCCAATGTTCTGACCACATGAGGAGAAACTCACATCTACTATTTATTACCAGTCTATACTTCTCCTAATAGGAAGAATTACCTAAGAAGTGCCTCCTGTGTGACTCCTCATCAGTTGAAGCCCTCTTTTCTGGAGAGTAGAGCAGCCCTGTACCAAGGCCCAAATGGGCCCATATCCATGCTCCAACCTCCAACCCTGGAGAAAAATAGCCACCTTTTGTGCCTGTGAGTTGAGTATGTGGGTTGGTTGATTGCCAGGATGTAAGAGGCACAGTGGTAACTGAATATGTATATGATGGAAATTACTGTACATGGCTGCCACTCCTCTGGGTAATTTAAATTCTTGCTTGACATGGGAAGGAAAGAGTGTTTGCCTCCACCCCCAACATTGGGCTTATTGCCACACAGGGTAACGGACAATAGGGTTCCTTTATTTAGAAAAGCTTGAGTTGCTCATCTATTTGGCAAAGGTTACACTGAAACATTAGTTCCATGTGGTGGAAGAGGGTATAAGTATCCCCACAGGCATACTGTTAGTGGACCTTTTGTACCAGGTGGGGGCAGTAATGTACTTCCAAGTCAGGGGATCAGGATGAAAAAATTGTAACCAGGGTTGTGGCAAGAGTCAATCAATCCACAGAAGATCGAGGTGCACACGAACAGGGATGCACTGTTGAGATACGGGGCAAAGGTAGAAAACCAAGAAGTGGCCACAGTTGGTCCATGTGACAGCAAAGATGACATGCCAGCAACTGGGGGCAACTGATGACTGATTCCCCAAACCCAGGCCACACAAGGCATCACCTACAGCCCACCATAAACAGTATATGTCAGTGGACTGGGAATTGATGCCAATAATTGCTGTACCAACCCTCTTATCTTTCCTAATGACAAGCAGGCACTTCTAGTCTACAACCCTGGAGAGGTAGGTACATGAAAGAAAGAGAACTCTCATAAAAGCAGAAGAGAGTTTATCATTATGTGACTTGAATGTTTTCTCCACTTCTGCTTTTGTCACACCAGCTAACAGTATTCTCCTTCTCTCCTCACTAAGCTCTGATAAGTTTCTTCCTCCTCAAGCTTTCCTGGTTATCGGTCTTTGATTTTTTCTTTATATTATCTCTCTTATATCTTATCTCCACCCCCAAGTACTTTCCTTTTTAAAGGCCTTCAGCTCTCTCATGGAAAAAACCATCCTTCCGGGACAAGAGCAGGGGTAGCCTAATACCTAGTAAGGCCCAAGAGTTCTGTTCTTAGTAAGAAGGAAGTTTTATGAAAAAAATGTTATCTTGGTCCAGAACATGGAAAAAATGCAGCTAAGGTACTAGTATCTCAAATGTTAAGCTTTGAAAGGCCACCAATTCTGTTTTTCTATACACTTGCAAAAAAGGTCAGGCCCTGAACTTTTGGAATACGGGGGGGACCCAGAAATAACTGGAATCGTAATGCTATGCATCATGTACCAGGTTGCATCACAAGAGGGCTGTTGTGGGACATTTCCTGAGTCATCCTGCTAGGTGGCGTCACACAACAATGACTAGTTTGGTTTCTCTGGAAATTTGTTAGTGTGTGTACAGTGCAGACGTGACACGAGAAAATGGCTGCTTCTTACGAACAACGTGCGGCTGTGAAATTTTGTTTTTCACTCGGCAAGAATGCAGCGGAAACTGTTGTGATGATGCAAACAGCTTACAAAGAACATGCTCTTAGCAAAACTCAAGTGTACGAATGGTTTTCTCGGTTTAAAAAAGAAGAAATGGCCATTGAAGATCAGCCCCATTTCCGGACGCCCTTCAACTGCTCGAATCGAGGACAACATCGGAAAATCCGTGACCTGATCAGCGAAGGTCGACGCAGGACAATCGGTCAACTCGAAGACATATCCGGGTCATCCTGGAGCTCAATTCAGCGCATTTTGACCGCTGATTTGGGGTTGCAAAGAGTGGCAGCAAAGTTGGTGCCGAGGCTTCTTACCGGTGATCAAAGGGATCGTCGCGTTCAAGCCTTTCATGAAATGAAGGATGCATTCAAAGACGATCCAAATTTTTGAACCACGCGCCCTATTCTACAGATTTAGCACCCTCGGACTTCTTCCTGTTCCCGAGGATGAAAAGAGATATGAAAGGGAAGCGTTTTGTCGATGTCGAAGACGTAAAACGCAATGTCAGAAAGGTGCTAGAAGGTGTCAAGGAGGTCGAATTAAAAAAATCTCTTCCAACACTGGAATGAACGCTTTAACAAGTGCATTAATGCTAATGGAGATAATTGGAAGGAGATTAAGGTTGTATTTGAAAAAAATAGAGTAAATGCTGTCTACAAAGAAATTCCGGTTATTTTTGGGTCCCCACTCCTATGTAATTGTCTTTCTTTAATTTTACCTGTTATTATATTTCCTCACAATTCTAAGGAAGTTGTGAAAGTTATAAGATGAAGATAAACACAATAAACTGAAAATGTGGTAATTATCAAGAATCCCCGGGGATGCCAATCAAAAATATTCGAGAGGAAATTGAAAAAATATCATCCTAAGCAACAATTATTTGTAAGGCATTATTAAGAAGACGCGAGATGTGACTAGTGGTTAAAATTAAGAATTGATTAGTCGCAAATGGTACATTGTATAAAAAGTAAAGAATGCTGTGCATTCATTTAGATGTGGACTATGGAAAAGGCTGGATAAATGTTTTATATGTGAAACGTAGCACTTTATGGAGCAGAGACATAGATGGTTAGGGGGGAAGAATAAAGAAGGTACAATTATTTGGTATTATGGATAAAGGATATTGATGGAAAGGTTAGAATCTGATTAGATAAAGCGCAGACAAACGTAGTTCTTAGGGAAGGGGAGTTAGAGAAAATATAAGGTGGAAACTATGATGAAAAGTAATCTATCAGCCAAAGTAATTTTTTATGACTCCAAATTAAATCTACGAGGCTATTCTTTCATTTCCACATACTTCCTAACAGATATCATTACATCCAAAACACCATTTTTTTCCCTCCATTACAGTCTTCCGTGTCTTAACACCAGTCTTATTTGTTTCCCTCTTATTGTAAGTTGACACTTGTATAACAACAGAAATAAAACTTTGCGTTCCACACGAAATATAATTTATGACTCAACTAGTTTCACTACACTGTAGCATCTTCAGGAGTATTTCTTTATTTCTGTTGTTATAACATGGATTTCCACAAAGTCTCGGCCTTAACCATTTCTCAAATTGACACTCGTAATTTTATTTCACTGGTTCTTCGGAGTACTTCTTCTTTGACTATTCGCAAATTGAATTAACCGTAATCAAATACAAAACCAAACTTGTCGAAATGGTGTTCATTGACTTTTTATTAATATTTGCTTTTAAATGAGACACTATGAGGTCCAACTTTGTGGGACGAATAAATATTCATTGTTAAAAACTTGGACGTGTTGTAAAAGTTTTTGACAATGAATGATATTTGCTTTATTTTTCTATGCTACCGATGTAAACTATAAGAAGACAAAGAAAGTTCTTGAGAAGGACACTGGTTAAGAGCGTTGATAGGACACTGGTTTCCTGTTAGTTGCAAGCTCAGGATGGTAACTCTGGCTAAAAGGTAGAAAAGGACAAGAGAGCGTGCAACCATTTGCCAGGTGGTGAGTTAAAAAAGATATGATATAACTGATTTTCAACTAATTTTCCAAGCTTGTTGATTTTACTTCTGCTAGCGGCAGATTGCGGACCGATGAAGTTTCAATTGCGTCCGTGTATTCGTTCACTGAATCAACGACATTATGTGAGTATTCAACCTTTCCCAAGGTTTCTTTTTTCACCGGTAAGTTTTTCTAAATTTTTTATTCCAAACCTTTTGATTTTTTGGCTATTGATGTAATAGCCTAAAGCAGGGTAGCAAAAAGGATTTCCCATAGCAGGATTTCCCATTTCAGTTAGCGCATAAGTAAGAACATAAAAGTGGTAGATGTCTCTTTTAAATTCACTGAAAAATTAACGCGGAATATGAACTCTTTATGGTTATAAAAATTAATTTTTTTACTTATTCGTATTTTTATTGCTAAAAAACTAATATAATTTTCAATCTACTTTTACACCATTATCTTGTAAGTAAATAATATTCCATGGTATAAAAATAATAATCTTACTCCTCAGAAACAATACCGTCACAAACTCTCGTCTAGAATACCCTATAAAAGGCAAGATTGTACATCTTCAAGTGTTAGGGATAAATGATGTCAATGTGTCATAAAAAAATAAGATAAAAAGCCAAATTTCCTTACACTGTTTAACTGTGTCAGAAGCTATATTTTCCATGATTTGAAACATCTACCGTGATGAATATAGAATATTTTCCCAGAAGAACATTTAAGTGATTTTTTTATATTTTTAATACTCTAATTAAAACAACCTTGACGCGTGAACTCGCATTTTTTTAGATATCTTTAATGTCTACAACTTCATCATTGTTACGTTTTTTCTTAAACTGAAAATTACTCTGCTTTGCATCATAAATCCAAAAATCGCAAATTATTGAAATTAAAAGACGATAAAAAAACATGTGCATATCCAGAGTTCTATACGTTTTGGTACTTAACGTCCTCCAACTTTACCATTGAAGTTGTCGTTGAGAAATTGCTGATATTCAAATTTTCCTTTGTTTTTACAGTCACTTGAGTTATCTAGTGTCTAATCAGGCGTGACTTTCTAGAAATTTTACATCCTAAACGTCAGAATGACTTAGGGATCCACACATAAGATTTATTGCTTAAATTTGAACAGAGAACATTCTTGCACAATATAATTACATTACAGGACGAATGATTGTCACTGGGATACTCTGGGATTGAAATTGGAGTGATGTCTTCAAACATTGACAATCATTACAGCGAGAAACGTTTCTTTTTGCTTACATCGTCATTTTTCTATCAATCCCCGTCAAAACTAAGGCACGTCCAAGCCAAACAATAAAAAGATAATTAGACCGAGTATCAGTCGCCGTCATCACCACATTGTGAAATTTCAATGAAGACCGATGGCTGATTGACGCGCCAAATACTTGCATAGATTAACTAAAAGATTACATAAGTACATAAATTTTGCGTGGTTGTGGAGACGGTGACTAAAGGGACGCCATGTTGAAAATAAAATTCATGCCAGTAATTTTAATCTCTTCCCTTTCCGTAAGGGGTTTCTGAACATGTAATGACAACGAAATAAGTGCAGTGGCGGGAAATCTCGAGGTAGAGGAAGGACGGGGAAGAAACATTAAAAAAATACTCTACATGATCTGGATCACTTCATGGGGAGCTGTGCGGTTCGTGCCATAAGCATGCGCGTTTTATTATTTGTCGGAATCATTATTCGTAACTAGTGTCTTCTGCCTCAAACGGCGGACGTGCTTGGCATCAAGGGGATTAAAATAGTCTTCTTTCCTTAATGTATTCTTCTTGTGCTCTACACTCAACGGATCTCTCCCTTTCACAACATGTCCTAAAGCTTGACACTCTTTCTTCCTCCCTTTGACTTTCTCTCCCTCCGCCACCCACCCCGCGCCTCTATTCTACTTTGTTCATTATAATTTAAAAGGTATCCCCATTCAAGTTTTTCGGCCGTTTTTTAAAGAGTTTCATCCGTGTTTTCTCTCCTCTCTCAATCCCTATAAAAAAACCTCCTCATTACGTACTTTATCAATCACTCCGAGTCATTCTTTATATTTTCGTACTGGTTTTCCATTTCAAATTCCTCAAATTCTCTTCCTGCCCACTTTCCATATCTTCCTACGTATTACCCATGCGAAAAGACTCCAAAAAAATCTCATCTCATCAATCGTGTCCTCAAACCCTTCTCCGAATGCTTGTCAACAACCTTGTTAAATGCCATCATTGCTATTCCCTCTCTTCACTGATTACAAGAAATTAAATTTGTATCAATCAGTTTAGATTGCAATTTCAATAAAAAACTACAACATAGTATTAGTACAGTATATTAATAGTTTATCAGGTTACCTTTTAAGATTACGTGACCATAAATGTTTAGAGACCACTAGTCCATAGTGCAAGGACGGTTTGGGTACTCAAGAGGGTCAATGACTTTTAGTCAATTCTTCGCTACGGACGGCTGCAAATGGAGGAATGGAAATGGAGAGGCAAGAGACGGCGCACGAGGCGTACCGACACACGTCATTAGTGAGGGGGCGGAGGAGGGAGAGAGGGGAGCACCGTCGGATGGGCACACCGTCTGCTGCTGCTAATCTCCCCTGGAAACGCGAAGGAGGATGAGCACGAATTTGAAGAGGAAGGAGAAAGGCGAGGGAGATGAATGAACGCACCGGCATCTCCCCTGAGGGGGGCGGCGCGGACCTATCCCCCCCCCCTCCCCTCTTCCCCCCCCCCCGCACAGAAGGGAGCTCCTCATAGCGACGCGCCGGCGGCAGAGTGAGTGTGGTCCCCATCGTTTGGGAGTGAGAGGTTGGGTTGTTGCTTACACATCGGTTCTGAGCGAGGAAGAGAGGGGAAAAAATATTTCCGTCTCCTCCTCATCTCCTCCAAAAGGTCAAGGGTCAACCGAATGGATCTCCTCCGGTCTTCCTCTTCGGGATAGTGGGAAGAATAGCGTGTTATATACACCGTGATTAGGCAACTTTTTTCCTCCGCGGGAGAAAAACATTTATCGTTTCATGATCGGCTGGGTGGGGATACGGGATTAAAGCCACTATTTGATGAGTAATGAAGATTAAGGCGTGATGTTGTGGAATAACTCAAGATGAAGATTCATGGCGAAATGAAAATGCAACTTTCCACAGAATAACAATTTTATTTGACTAAGGGTTTCGGTGTCATTGCCTCATCCTCAGATACAAAATGAAAGCCGTGGCCTCCTTAAATTCCTTTGAATTACATCCCCCCAACTATGTGTACGTCCACCAACTTGCCCTTCCTATTGTCAACCACCAACCCAACCTACACATCCATCCCTTGCCATCTCCTCTCTCGTCGAACACCACCCACCCCTCTTGTTTTCCTTGACCCTCCCTCCCCCTTTCCTGCCTACCCTCTCCCCGTTCCTTCGGCCCTCACGTATTTATGTATTTAAGGAGGCCACGGTTTTCATTTTGTATCTGAGGATGGTGCAGTGACACCGAAATCCTGGGTCAAATGAAATTGTTCACTGTAGAGGTCGTCACTTGGTGGAATTCCATGATAGAGTGATGTTTTTTTTAATTTCATATATTAGTTATTAAAAACCATCACTCTAAATAAAATTGTTATTCTGTGTAATGTTTCATTTTCATTTCGCCATGAATCTTCAACACGATTTGATATACGCAAAGGCTCATTCGTCAAGTGAATTCCCCTTTCGTCCATCTTCCTCTCTCTCTCTCTATCCTTGTCTCTCTCTCTCTCTCCCTCTCAATCCATTTTGTTGAGTAAAAAAGATGCAGTTTAGTAGTTGGGGACGATTATCATTTCGGCTCAAGCTTACAAGAAGGCGGACAAAAAGGAACGGATATCATTAAGACTAGAATCCCTTGACTTAAATAGACCCCTTGAATGGAAAACAGCAAAAACCCCTAGTTTCACACAAAAAAAGAGAATTTATTCCCACCCGTTGACAATGGACAAGTTGGGGTGTGTGTGTGTGCACAACAACCAGATTCTGGATTAACGTCCTTCGTTAATTGGATCTTATTTCAGTGACTTATCTACCGCAATAGACAAATGACAGGCCACGCAAGGATACCAAATGATAAACGGAATTTCATCGATTATGAATTCTACCATGACTAGGCCTCGAAAAAAATTATGATTTTAAAACATTTCTCACGAAGAGCATAAGAGCAGTTACAGACGAAATAATGTGGGATGAACAACATATCAAGAAATGATCGCCGTGCGCCTGTAATTGAGTTTGAGTTCTGAACAAATAGAAACGTTTTTCACTAATCTGTCCTACTAATGATTGGGACAGCAAACATAGTAATCGTGGGAATATTTCTAAGGATTCAAAAGTCCCATTTCCTAATTGTATGCTTATAAACAAGATGAAATGCCATTAAAAGTTTTTTACCGAGTGAAACGAAATTTTACGCTTAATCGTATTTATGATTAATGAAATAACCGAAGAGTAGTATAATGAAGGCTCTTTCTAAGCTAACTTGTGTATCCTATAGCTTACCTGCCATCTTCATACCTTCGTCGTTGCAAAGTTTAATATTATCCTATACTTGTTTCCGACATTATATAATTCTCGACCTACCTTCAGAATCTTCCCTCCTTAAATCACTTCCAAACGAGTTTTCGCTAAGGTTATCCCCCAACGGGTGTCCAGTTAGTTTCTATATTTTTCTAGTAGTTTTAAACAAAAAATAGGTGCGTATTAATTAATGCTGGGTCTGTGTATGGCAACTCTTCGCCATGGAGTACGGTCTTAACTCATTTTTAGTTAAGAGTTTTGATTTTTTCAATGGTCCCTTGAGCTTCAATGGCTGAGACCAAAATTATTGGTCACCATTCATGACAGGTAAGTCAAAGGCTACGAGATGGTACACCACACAGCGTCTGTTCTTTAGTGAAGCTGTCGATAAGGCGTCTGATCTACTAGGTGATACTAAGGAATGTTACTGCTTTAAAAACTTCTCTGGAAAAAGTCAATAAAACTACCTTAATTCTTTTCTCTTAGGATTATGTTATGCAATAATGATCGGAAACCTAAGATAGATGGTAGTTGTAAGTAACAACGTCAATAACTTTCACATCCAACCATAGCTATGAACTATAAGGTTGATTTATAAGGTGATCGTATAAGAGCTCAACCAAAGTACTTAGTCTGAAGTTTCGCGAAAATACACATATCACGGTAAATGTAAGAAAGGAGCTTTTAATTTCTCATTATAACTCCTGCGATTTAAAAGTAGATCTGTTTTCAACAAAATCATTCATCTTGGGTCGCAGCTGGAGGTGTCCAATGGCTTCTTAGGGAATAGAAGCCAGGCCCACCATTCGGTAACCGAACTCTCTGCTCCCACCTGGCTACCACAACCTCAGCGTGCATACCATAATTACAATATATACTCCAGAATCTACTTGATGGCGCACTTTAGCATTTATTGTAAACCCTTGATTTTCACGGTCCAATTTCACAGGCGGTCCTGTGGTCGCTTCACTATTTTTGCATCTTTCCTGTTACCATGTTTTGCTGCTCAGGATACCGCAACTTCGATCGACTGGGACATGAGGAACGAAGGCTCCCACGGTGAAGAGGGCCAGAGGGAAGCTTTGGGGGAGGAGGAATAATGTCAGTGGAAGGGGGGGTGTGTGTGAAAAGGGTTCTAGGGAGATTTAGGAGGAGGAGAGAGTCCTTAACGCTTCACACTCTTCTGCGTCCCTCCCCGTTCCTCTCCCCCTTCACTTTCGTCCAAACAGAGGCAGAATAGTGCGGGCTTCCCTCGCAGCAAACGACGGCCGCCTCCGCCGCGATCACCGCCAATCTCTCGCCTCACCTCCCCCGAAAATTACCACGCTTGGCTTTTCTTATCCACCGGAGCCACCCACCAGCTGCGGCGGGGAGACGATGCGAGCGGTGGCGGAGATGTAAGGGGGGAAAAAAAAGCGAATCACCTCGCTTGCCTTCGTAAATTTTCCCCCCCCTCTCTCCGCGAACAGACATTCTTCCCCCCCTCCCCCCGCTCGCCCCCCCACCCCAATCCCTCCCTCCCTCACCGGTCC
>WURS02000017.1:6028043-6073251 GCA_011762765.2 Rhinocypha anisoptera | reverse complement strand
CTGTAATCTGTGTTCTAACCAGCCCCCTCCCCTTCCCTCCCCCCTACACACCAAAAGTCAATTAGCCCAATCCTTTAGTATTTAATATACCCGGGATGGCTGAAATCCCAGCAAGGCTGAGAAATAAAAAATTAATAATAAAAAGTCTTTATTAGGGCGAGATTGAGACTAGGTAATCCCTTCTTCCACCTAACCTCTTGTCACAAATGTTGAGTGAGTAAGAGATTTAACAGAAGAAAAAAAAATATTTACAAAATACGACAATAAAACGGGATATGAATTATTCTATAATTACTAGCCATGTAAAAAGATATTTACAAGTGCATGGGAAAAACGTAAGAATAGATAACTTTTATTCTTTACAAAAAAAACCACTGCAGGAAAACATCCACACAAGAAGGGGGTGTGAAAAACTTGCGAAAACCTATTGATAGAGTATCTACTGTGTGTAATAATGATTTTGTAAATTATTATGAAAACATACATACATATATATACTTACAAAATTACATAGGGAATATAATAAAAATATTAAATAATAATAATAATGATTCTTTTGATGAGACAAAAAGTGACCTGGGTGTGGGGTTTTGCCAGATCATTACAAAGTACTGATAATACTTTGCTGATTCAGATAGAGTTTAGTGATAATTAATATAGTTCTATTTAAAATTACTGTATATAAGCAAAAATAAAAAATATTTGCCTCTCTTTCAAGGTATGTAAAATCAAGACAATGACTAATTTTGATTATGTGCTTGTAAGAACTTGTGATGCACTATAATAAAATAATATACTCTTGGTCATTATAACTATTATTACTGCTGTATTACTGATATTCTATATTATTGATTATTATTATTTGTAGTAATAATAGTTATAATGACCAAGAGTATATTATTTTATTATAGTGCATCACAAGTTCTTACAAGCACATTATCAAAATAAGTCATTGTCTTGATTTTACATATTTTGATTTTATAAAACACTGACAATTCAGGTCCCTTTATGTTCTGTAAAAGCAAGATTCTACTGTAGTCAGGTAAATAAGGTAAAGACTTATTATATATTTTCGTAACCAAATTTACCATAAAATAAAACTGATATTTTTCCAAATTTGGCCTCCGAAATTTGTGGGGTCTTAAGTTCGAGTCATCTTATAATTGGGTAAATACAGTATTTAATGAGATTACAATGTTTTTGATCACTATATCAAAATGAATACTCACCTAGCCTGTTAGCCTCACCTATTAAACCAAACTTTCTGGTTTAATTCTTCCACCATGGCATCATATCCTGTGAATTTTGCCTATTGTACTATTTTCTTTGTTGCAGGTCAAGAGTTGGATCATTCCACCTGACTTTGATCATGCAGAAGCAGAGGCTCGCCACTTGATATATGAGTCTGATGCTGATGGAGATCAAAAACTTACTAAAGAAGAAATTCTAAATAAGTATGACTTGTTTGTTGGGTCACAAGCAACTGATTTTGGAGAAGCATTGTCTAGGCATGATGAATTCTAAATGCTCATACATTAGCTATGGCCCACAAACTCATGCACAATATGATTTGCCAAATATTTGGCTAGATGTGGATCAAGAAGCTCTCAAGCTCAGTGTTACAGAATTTTGGAATCAATTAATACAGAGATAGTGCTCCCGCATTGACATAAGAAACATCATCTGGTGATACCCAAGTATTTAATCCTAATTTTGTTACTTCATTGGTAACTTGTAGTACTTAGCAATAATTTGTGTATCCTTGTTTTGTGTAGTCATTGTGGTAGTCCTATATGTGCTTAAGTTCACTCTCTGCATTAATTTAAGGAGATTGAATCTGAGGGCAGTTAATAATATTTTTAAGCTCCTGCATTAAATTGGTAATGAGTTTGCCCTTTTTAGGTATTGATATATAAATTTGATTTTTCTAAAAGTATTCTAAATCTATTATGAATCCACCAAAGTCATCTATCATAGGTACTGTCTTTATAATTAAAGATAAAAGATATTCTAATATGTTCTAAGCTGTGCTAAAAGATATTCAAATGCATATTTTATTGTGTTATTTTGGTGCTAATTTTTGGTATGTACTTGGGAGTCTTACTTACCATAGACTTTTTTTGGTTTGGCGAAGGCCATGACAGTGTTGTATGATTTTTTATTTTTTAAAAATCTCCTTTTTATGGTATATGAAATTAGTTCCTATTAGCCATTAGCCTTTTTTGACAAAATTATTTTTTTTCATAAGCGCATGAATATTTCCTCTACTTTTCATTCTTCCAAGTTTTTCTAAATCAAAGTCTTATAGGCAGAAATATTCAGACTCTTCATTTTTATTGAAGATTGTGGGAGCACAAAATCAGATCCAGTTTGCGAAATATAGAGTTATAGTTTTAAATATTACTATTTTTCTGCAATTTTTGTCTAAGTGTAATGGATTATCAAGTTATTGATAATTACTAATGAAGCACATGCGTTTTTAAGTTTAGTGTAAATGAATCATGATAGAAAAACTTCATATCAATGCAGCTTCCAAATAATTGTGATGTACATCATGTTGAGAAAGAATCTCACTTCACCAATTATATATGTGATTTTAAAAAAACTATAGTGGTCACCTTACCTGCCTTTGTGCTTGTCTAGGCACCGTCAGTCTTAAGGACTGATCATTTATTTAATGTCTACAGTTGCCATATTTTGGTGAATATTCATTTTGAGTTCATTTTACCTTCATTGCCAGCAATAATAACAAATGGCTAATTTCATGTTGAATCATAATGAAATTAAAAGTTCTTATAATTATTTTTAATGGAATATGATTGTAACATGTACAATATTTTTATCCTCGATCATATCTGACTGTTGCACTTAGGACAGTCCTATCTGAACAACTGGAGTACAAAATTGTTCATACTGATGGAACATTTACAGCCATGATTATGAATGTGTTTCTTAAATGCATGCTCATTAGGTTTTTAGGGATACTCACTCTTTATTTGTGATTCATAAATATGAACTTCCCTCTTTGCAGTTATTTGGTAGTTGATCTATTTGGAAATCAATCATGATTAGAAATCTGAGACAAGCTTCAGGAAAAATGTCTTGTGAATGTCTGTTAGTGTTGCTGAATACAAGTAATTAATTTTAAAATTTGGTCATAGGTATGTAAATGCATAGGGTTATTCATCCCTCATTACCTGTCATGCTTAATAAGTAACCAATTGATTCCTCATTCATGTGGCATATGTTTATTTAAGGCTACATACTTTCTGGAATTGATTCATATTAAATAACTGAAAAGCCACTTAATGTTTACATACTATTACTTGTTAAAGAGCTTTATACAATACTGTCTTAACAATCTTCATGTGACTGATTTTAATGTAAGCCATGTATTATAAGGCTGTGTAAGGTGAGCTTTTCTGGACATCATTTGATGCTTTCTATAATGTGGGTAAATTTTTTTACAGAATGAGTGAAATTTCACAGAAAGAAATTGTGTCATTATTTTAATGCATACCTGAGTTGTAAATGGCATTAATTGATTACAACATTTATTTATTTCTGTCTAATTTCTCTCATACTGGAGTTTATCAATTTATCAATCAATTTATATTTGTTTACCAGTTTACCCAAATTGTTGGACAAGTAGATGAAATGTTACTAAAATACATTTTCTAATGATGAGTCTGATGTCTGTTATTTGTGTAACTATTAACCCTTTTAGTGCCAGCCTCCATCATCTGGTAGAGTAAAAAAATGTCTGGGCTTTTTGAAGAATTTGTGTATTTCCATATTTAAATCTACTTAATATATATTATCAATTTCTTGATGTTTCTTTTATTTATACTAAACATTTATAGGCTAAGTAAGGTACTTAATTTATAATTTCTTCTCACCTCTACAATTTAGGAAAAAAGTATTTATTAAAAAAAATGGGGCTATATAGGGTTCAAGACATTTATCACACTTACCCCTATGGCTGATAAGGTCTGCATGCTGGTACTGAAAGGCTTAATTCAAAGAGCCTTGTGATCAAATCGATTAGGCCGTTCAATCACCACAAAAGTTCATCATAATGAATGAAGTGAATTCGATGGTACAAAATAAAAAAGTTTTCTAAATTTATCATTCTGAAAAATATGTTGACACTCAATGATGTTTAGGTCATCTTTTATTTGTTTGATTTCATAATATTTCATCTCTTAGGGGTTTGTGATGGGGAAAAAGCTGGTCACTTTTCAATTTTATATTAATTTTGAGGATGTTATTAATTAATCATTGGAATTCCAGTATTATTGTAAGTAGCTCATTTTGGCAGACATTTTTGGCATCAATCACAAATAATGTCAGTCTAATGAATGTCAGCTTGCTCGCTGGCTAACTCAGTAATCACAGGTTTGAGTCCTGCCTAGGGCATGGTTGTTGTATTTGTCTTATACAGTATTTTCAATGATTTGAAGAGGTGTGAAATGACCCTAGCCATCGAAGCACCCTATAAACAAAAAATACTACTACTAGTGCCATTTATTGTTAAAAACATCTTAATACACCTGTTTCATGGAGTAGCACAGAAAATTCATGGACATAAGAAATGCAACACCCTTGGGAGAAAAAAATTAAGAAGCTCGTTAACGTATTCCATTTTAGATCATATTAATAAATAAAGTTAGTTATAACTGTTTCAATTATAAGTAGAAGTTGACGTATCTGCATGTGGCATCAGGAGTGTTATGGATAAACCTACATTTCCAATATTCGTCCAACTTATTTCAATGCTTATGAGCTCTAATCGATTGGTTGATGTAGTAATTGTAACGACTGCTGACTGACAGACATAGTTATACTTGAAATCTGCAGGAGAATGCAGAGTGACACTAATTAGATTGAACCATTGTTAGATAAAGGAGCAACATAATTAACCCAGCTTAGCTGGAACATAAGAAATGCATACACTTTATGAGTTAGGTTTATGGGGATTGAGTGGAGGGACTGATTAATAACAGGAGGAAGAAAATAGTGAATTTTCTAATATTGGGTTTTCCCTAATATGGTATGGAAACACTGTCTTTGAGCTTTGAATTATGTCTGTCAAGAAGAGAAGTTGGGTATAAAAAATACATGTGAAGAGGTGCTGGGAATAGTTGCTGAGAATAGAAAGTTGGTGAGAGGAATACAGAGAAGACTGAAAGTGGACAGGAATAATATTTAGGTGATGAGATGTTGAAAAGAAAATTAAAAGTTAGTGTTAGGAACACAAGACATAAAAAGGATGTGTGCTTGATGGCATGGAGCACAAGAAACTTTAATTAGAGTAGGTACACATTAATTTTTACACTAAATATAAATAGGCTGTTCAGAAATTTTAGATGTTCAGAAACCTCATATTTAAAAGCAGTGAGTGGTGTATTTAATTAGAAATCTACCTTGGGCTGGTAGGTTACCTTTGAAATTGAATTAAATGTATATACACTGGGATAGGAAGGGTTTGAATTTTAAATTAAATTTGATGTAAAACTAATTAAGATTATTAGATTTGTTGATGTTTAAGCAATATTTATTAAGCCTAAGGACTTTGATATAATGCTGTGTGAATCACATGATCAGAAGTGATGGAGGTAGGGGCGAAAAAGAGGAAAGTCAAAGTTAATTATCAAAGGTATTCAGTTTCCTGCCAGTCACTTTATGCCATCATAGCTTTTAACAGTAAAATTCTCCATTGACTGTTTCTCAAACACCATACTTGGCCTACTACCACAATCCAAACATCAAAAGCAAGAGGGCATACGTACGTAAAATATACAGTGAAAATTAGGTATATTAGAAGAAGATTTAAATATGCAAAAGAAGCATTATTGAAGTGATGGAAAACAATGATATGTATTTATATTGATTACAGATGAAAAGTAAAGATTAGTAGGAAACCTGAATTTGGGAGATACATCTGAGATGCTGATATGGGTAATAGGTAAATTTTGTATAGACGAAAGCAAAAGGTGTTATACTCTTGCAAAATATGTTATACTGTATGTAAACTCTTTAAATATATGTTGTTGAGAAAATATGATCTCTTCTTCTATGACAGTGGCTTAAAATTTTCATTTGATGAACCAGGGTAGAAGACAAGTTGAAAGTTTATAAAGTAAGATGTAGATGTCAGATATTTAGATTTTTTCAGAAATATCAATAAAAATAACAGCATGGAGTGAAAAAATGTTTAAACACATATTTTAACATTATGACAAAGGTAATGATATAAATCTTGATATTGTTTTTCATTGTTCTGCAGAATTATTCATAAAGGTGTGATGGGCACAGTTGGCACTTAAAAATGGGTTGGTTGTGAGGATTACAAATGTTTCTATTAATGGAATGAAAGGATAAGATACCATTCATCATCGTCACACATTGAATGACTACTGACAAACAATAGAATGTTAATTGTGAAAAGAAAAGTAGGTAGAAGGGATTCTTCAGAGATAATTGTGTATTTTAGAAATATAGGTTTATATAAAATTATAGGTAGAATTATAGGTTAGAGAAAATGTAGATGATTTGTAGGAAAAATTAGGCATGGATTAATGGTTGTCGGTAGAATTAAGTCTGTGGAAATGCAGAATTTATAGTAAGGGTACCATAATTTTTAAGTTCCTGTAACCACCCACAGTGACATTGCATAAGTTATGTGGCATTACATAGCTAAAATCCAAAGGTCATTCTCTGTTAGTCAAAACTATGTTAAAGAACTAAATTATTAAATATAATTAATTTAAGAGAGACAATCATGAAATTTCTGTTTTAGAATTTTGTTTGGGAATTAGCCATATACACTACTGGTATCCCTCTCAGGCATACAAACTCACTATCTATTCTTGTGTGTGAGAAAAAGTCATTGTTGAATGTAGCAATAGTTGGAAAATGGTTTGAGATGGAAAATAAGTTTGAGGTGGCTGATTTTTTAAAGGTCTCTATTTTGATGAAAATGGATCAATGGGATTTGAGTATTTGTAAATAAATGTTTTGTCAAAGATCCTGAACCTTCATCTTCATATATGTTATTTGGTTTCTATGATCAATAGAACTCAATGAAATTGTTCCCCTAGTGTAACATTCTTTTCCCCTTTTCTTTCTTGCATATTTTACAGACAATATAATTTTATAG
Organism: Rhinocypha anisoptera; assembly: GCA_011762765.2. Classification (NCBI taxonomy): domain Eukaryota; kingdom Metazoa; phylum Arthropoda; class Insecta; order Odonata; family Chlorocyphidae; genus Rhinocypha; species Rhinocypha anisoptera. Next base: position 6,066,089 of record WURS02000017.1, on the reverse strand, counting down.
GAACAGGTTTGTCAATTGGTTGGATCAAATTCTGTTGTATAAAATCATCAATATTTATTAAGAATTTGTTAAGATGCGAAAATTTTATCCTTCTTGGATTCTATCCATTTGTTGTCTGGAGAAGTTTTACCACGAAAACAGCTGCATTTTCAGCTCATAAATTCCCTGAAAAAGGCGTGACCTAATGGTGTTTTCTGATATTCTGCCAAAACTTCCTCTTAAATGTAAACCCATGAATAATATAAACACCAAGATTCTTTTGAAGTCTTTACAACAAATCAACCCAGCTTTTTCCTAAATCCATATCAGGGGCCACTTGAAATAAAGCAGACAAATATTCAAACAAGACTTATTTATTTAAAGCTTTAAAGACATGTACATTATTTTCCTTGCCACACTCACTCTCCAAGAATCACTCTATTCTTAGAGGTACCTATGATTTCTCAAGGTTTTGCTAAATACAACTAACTAATATGTTTGAAACCAGTAGAAGATATTTACATTGATTAAAATCTTTTGTCACTCAGTTGCTTACAGTTACAAGGGCTTTCATTATAGGCTTTAGTTAACTCAGTATTTTACTGTAGTTTACCAACCTTCGTATACATGCTCTTGTAGTTTACTGTATGATGAGTTAATTAACAAACATTTTGTTAAATACTTCAGTGGTCTTCTTTATCTTTTTTAGTTTCCACCTCTGCAAATTACCAGTCTATTATGGTTCTGGGTTTCATGATAACTGGTATATTAAAATGATACCATTTGTAGAATATGCCAATTAAGCTGATTGTAACATGTTATTTTGGGAAATTTATACCTTGCTTTGAAAACGTATTTCAGCAATCAATAATACATAAAATGAGAAAAATTTTTGAATCTGTATTTAATGATTAAAATACTGGCCATTGTGAAACATAAAAATTAGTTAGGACTATATTTGACATTTTCTTCCAATGATAAGTTTGAATTATCAAAAAATATTGAATATTTCTAAATGGAAATTCAACACATTAATTTGTGGCAGAAAACTAATAGCTACAAAAGAGGTGAATGTTACATTAATGGAAAAAAATATGTTTCAATCAAGCATTGCAGGGCACTTAAGTTCTTTAATTTTGGATATGGAGACAATGAATATCTCTTCTTGGCAAGATTTCAGACAGAAGAGTCTGAAAATATTTCACTGCAGATGAGCCATATTTTACAGTTAAGGTGGTGTACATACTAATAATAAATCATTTTGAAGGTACATTGGCAGTTTATAAGAAGGTTGTCTATGAAATGATGGAGAAACATGAGAAAAATCATAATTAACCATTGTTAATTCTTGAAATGGAGCAGTAGAATCAACATTAAAAGGATTTTGCAATGTATTATTATCAAATAATTGCAACAAAATGTATTTTACATGGAGATTTTGGGAAATGTGATGATTACGGGAGATAACATTTGGTTCATAACCAACTTTGTATGTAGCTGACTTTTATCATGATCAAATTAAGTTCAAATGCTCTCTTAAAGGGTTTGAAGTAGTCTTCAATACAATGCTTAGCCTCTTTAGAAGTCAATGGCCAGATTTAAATTTTCCACCACTAGTGAAATTTTTCAAGGTGTTTCTCCAACTTTGAAAGCAAAAGAGATGGTGGCATTTTCTTCACCCAGTAGTGATTCCCTCTTTCTTCAAACTAGTTTGACTGAAAAAATAGCCGAAGCTTACAATTTATCAAATTTAAACGGGATGATGTCAAGTTTTTTCCATGGAAATACATTGTGTTATTTTTTCTTGGAATTGTAATAAATTGAATTTAACATTGCTGTTTTTCATTTAAAAAGTTCAAAATGAATGAATAATTTAATATGAGTAATCTCATTTTGCCTAAAGATCTGCATAATACATATCCAAGATGGAAAACATTTTTACCATCTATTTTTATGGAAAACCTAAATTCCTTAATAAACTAATCAATAAAGCATAGGCTGCCACCATCTCTTCTGTTAGATTTTGTTTGGGAAGAAAGACTATGAAAAGGCTTTGATTTAAACAATGGTCCTTGGTTGAACCCTGTATACTTTACTTATATTTAAATTGGTTCAAAACCAGGAATTGATATAAAACAGGGAGACATCTCCTAATTATTTTCTGGCTGTCATGAGATCCAATTCTTTGGAATATCATGAAATAGCCATAATCTTTCATTTTTTCCCTACCATAAAGGAAACTTAAGCATTTTCAATATTGAAATCTTGCATCCTTTTCTCTTGTACTCTTTTCACCTTCCTAATCCACAATAATCCTTTTAGCATTTTCATTCCCTCCCTTCCCATTGTATACTCTTCAACTTCGCTTCAATAATGCTTTTTGGAAGGAGTTAGAGAGAAGGAATTGGATCCTACGGTCGTGAGTGAAATCTATAGTAGTCCTTTTGACTTTCGGTAAGGCACCGTCAAATTTCTTTTAAAAATTCATCCAAAAGGGAAGGAAGAAAAATGTGTTGTCGGTTTGTGCAGAGGAAAAGGAGAGATGGTTGTGGAAGGAAATCTTGAGATATATTGGGAATAGAGGAAATGTTAAAAAGAGGGGCGAGAAAGGTGAACTGAACAGCTGTTTCAAGATGAGGCGTTGATGGGTGTGAGGAGCGGGCTGGGGATATTCCCTGGAGGGGCTGTGGGAGTATGAAATAACGCTTTCCTTCCCCCTTTGCACTCTCCACGTATTTCCTCCCCTCCTAGATGCAGTCGACCGAGTTGGAAATGATATCTGGCAGCCCTTCTCCAAAGGTGGTGGTAAGGGTTGGAAGAGACATCCAAAACAGATTGTTGGATGTTCTTATGAGGAACGAGGAATATGTTAGAAAAGATGGGTATCGGGGGAATGGGGCAACGAAGGGAATCATTTTGGGAACTATTACCTCTGCATATGCGTCGGGGGAAGGGTCTGAATTCTAATGCGAGTCTACACGTCATCAGGTTACGTAAAGAATCGCGGTACACTCAACACGGCTCTTTAGTTTATCTGTGTTCAGATCTTCCCGTTTTCCCTCAGGGAGAGAAATTGCAGTTATGTTGCCAAAATCACATTGAAAACACTTTTGTTCTTCTCTTTTTTCTTTTTAGAATAATTACAACTGTTGAGCACTTTTTATTCGCAAGAAAGCTTGCCGATCCAAAAACAAGGGGATTCCTTTGAGGGAACAGCTCATCCTTTCAGCATCTGCGTAAGGATAATCGATTTAAGCCGTCACTTAAATCTATTGTCCATATTAGAAAGAACATGCCTGCACTTCAACTGAGCTATTTGGTTTCGCGTTGAATTTTCAGTGATGAAACACTTAGACTAGCAGTTTAATTTCTTTCCTTTCCTAATTGAAGGTCCCAATCGAATTTCTATACACCACAGAAATCTTTTATCGAGAAAAAAATTTTCTCTTTGATTATTTTTTTGTTCTTTTTGTTCAGAATTTCTCCTCAGAGTTTCAACAACTTTTAATTTGTTACACTTTGGCATCAGAGATCACACAACTATATTACGCCCCATATCCCTGACCATTCGTTAGGAGGCAGATGACGAAACTGAAACACAGCAATGGAATGCGTAATGATCGCGACGCATTCATCATTCGTTTTGTTGTACATCCTTGCACTTCACTTATGTCAACTGCCGGCTGCTTGCAGTTAGTCCTACCAGAAAGCACTACACAGCGAGGGACACACCTTTCCGATCGGCGGTAGTCTCGCAAAGTACGCTGCCATCGACTGGGAGTTAGACCTGGTTACTGCACTTATGCTACACATTTGATGGGAGGAGGTTGGGACCTTCATCCCTTTTCCGATCAGCGGGCGTTCCTCCTCATCTGGCCGCGCAGGTCTCCCCCCGGGGTCGGTCACCGGACCTCCAAGCTGTCCGAATCTGGGCTTCCGTACCCGCTGGAGGCGTCGTCAGCCCCGCCGCCGGCGTGTCTGTGGTTCCCAGACACAGCGAAGTGCCTGCTGTGTGCGTTGGGCAGACCCAGTTGGTGGTGGTGAGGGTTCGTTGCTAGCTGTTTGTCATCGCATAGCTGTTGGGCCTTGGAGAGGGCGTTCGGCATGGCGGCGGCTTGGGGCGGCTGCAGCATGAGGAGTGGGTGCTGGAAGCCGGCACCATCCGCACCTCCGATGCTCAAATTGTTTCCTGGCTGCGGTGGCAAGGAGGATGGGGACGAGAGAGACGAATGATTAGACCTTCAGTATGACAAAGCTAACCCTTTTTTATAAGGACCTTCCGTCTCGCGTGTAGTTGGCAGCGATATCTGAACATGGCGAATTCACTTGCGTACACATGAAAACTATGGTGCTTACCCTTGTGGCCCATAGGTGCAGAAGTTTAAGCTCTTAGGGAGAGGAAAGGTGAAATTTTAAAGACGCGGAAAAGAGGGAAGAGAGGTTGGTGAAGTTAGGATAATCGAAAGAAGTGAGATTGAATATTGTAATGAATAGAGAAGGTAAAGAGTACGGGATAGAAGAATTTTAGAGGAAAAGGAAGTTGGAGGAGCCCCCTGAATTACAAGCGTAGGCACCAATGCTCTCAAGTATTAACTGAAGCGGAAAGACCCAGCCATTCATTCTTTATATCTTTTACACATCTTTTTAAATTTGCGTTACTTCTTATTGCGGAATGAGGCGAAGAAGTATGACATTATTGACCGTTGGGTTGCCGCAATGGTCCTCCACTATTCATTCTGCCAGTATATAAGAGTATACAATTCTCTACCCCTCGCATACATCGACTTTTTTCTAATTGAAAGTTTGAGGAAAAGGTCAATAAATTAAAATTATATCGGTGCCAACTGTGAGCGAAACTAATTGGTTCTTATCAGGACCACTTTTAGGGTGGGGCGAGAGAATAATAAATTGACCGTTGCAACTAAACAATTGAGGAGGCTTTATTCCCAGAAGAGGGAACGATAAAACTTGATATTAAGCATTACCTTGGCGTTAACTCTCCACAAGTGTGAACACAGTGGCTGGGAGGTTTATCCTTTCTCTAGAATTTGCGTCTTTCAGTTTTACATGACAGGGTAGTATTATAATATCATCATTATGATTCGGAACATATCGGCACAACTGGCTTGGTTCTGTTAAATGTTATTATTATTTGACAAAGTGTTGTTCTAAATGCTCAAACAAGGAAATAGCTCCATAAGAAGAAGTTAAAAAAAGAGCAGATCACATAATATTACTAAAATTGTGATGCATTAATAATTTTTGTGTTGTATATTTCGGGACTGACGAGAAAGAAGTAGACTGAATTTAATATCGATAAATTCAATCCTTTGGGAAGGTTTCACAAAGACAATTTGGGACCCGAATGGTGGTGTACCTTGTCATAGACATTCGGTCCATGGGGCATCTAGGGGACGCCTAGTCTTGATTTCAGACTAACACCTGCCCGGCAATAAAATAAAGAAAAACCTATTGTGTAAACAGTCAAGTTATAAAGTGAGGCATGTTGTAATGTTTTCTTAGATTCCTAACTGTAGGCCGAGAGTCGTGATTTATAAGTAGAATACATGGTAGCCTTTGGGCCTCCTTTTTGATCATTTTTGGAATCATTAATGTCTTCCATCCTTGTTCACGAGTTAAAAAATTAAGTTATCGATAAGATTAAAAATTAAGATAGTATTATATGATGGTGAATTATTTTCTCTGTATTTGAAACGTCAAATTTCCTTTCAAAAGTGAATATGCATCTGAATAAAACTCTTGGTTTACAGCATATAGTTATAATTTAACTCTATGGTTTACAGTGAGCAACGTGCTACGTTATTCTATTGTCATTAGGTTCAGTCGTCTGCCGCTTCCAACGCAGGGGTTCATGGGTAATCAACAAACTTGCTAGCGAGGGATTTCAATTAAAGTGAGTATAAATAATAACATTTTATATTAATGGAGTAGAAAACGATTGATCTGCTTTTAATATATCTTAAAACAAGTTTTACATTATCAAGTTACAATATAAATCGATTCCTTATGATAAATATCTTTGTTATTTAGATTTAGAAAGAACTCGTGAATTAAGCTCTCTAATTCTAACGTCGGGTGCTAAATTTTGATATAAATTTTGGTGATATGGGCGTGAATGGAATGCAATTTTATTTAGTAGAACAGTGACTAAAATGTTATTTGATTTTGTTGCAGTAATAGGAGGATAAATTTAATTTTTCAACTGAACGTGATATTTCAAGGAATTATGGGAGCAGCCATTACTGCCTTGAAGTTTTTATCTGGTGAGTAATGGAAATTCATTTTTATAGTCTTTCATTTTATTTCAAATTACTTGTGATGGTTCTTCACTTTCATTGGAAGCAATAAAATTGACGAGCGTGAAATTTATTCAGAGTAATGTGTTATTGCCAGTGCATGTATTAAAATAATGAATTACTGAGTGTCAAGAGGCCAAATTAATACTTGTTCAACTTGAAAGAGCCTGTAGGTCATTCTTTTAATCTTCACCCAATTTTTCTTACGTATGAGCCTCATCTCATTTGCGATGAAGAATGTGATCCAAGTTGGTCCCCTTTTTGACTAATCGATTACGTTGTTGAATACTATATGTATTCGGCAAGCGTGACGGAACAGTGAAAAAATGTTTGTTCATATTATAAAAATAATGGAGTTGAAAGAATATTTTATATTTTTACCGTGCATCTAACTTATTCCTTAGAATATCAATTTGGTGAAGACGATTTTGATGTTGATTGCCTATTCCGCGATTGATGGATTGGAATGAATTTGATTTTAAGGTTTGTGGCGGGTCTATACAAATTGGTCGATATAGAATTAATAAATTTTTTATTAAAGGGTATACTACGGCGATAACAAGTTTACGCATGTTATACGTTTACAGATTTAGCCCAAAGTAGTTAAATTATTGGCCGGGTTGGCCTGGAGGTAGCGTGCTCGCCAGCAGAAGGTTGCGGGTTGGAGTCCTGCCTACAGCATGGGTGTTGTTTTTTTCAAATCAGTTTTCATATGAATGGGAGAGGTGTCAAATGACCGTAATCGTTTTCGCACTCTATGAACAAAAGTATTTGTAGTAATAGTCACTAGTTTGTACCATTTTTTGTCATCAACTTCGGAACCTTATTGTACTTCCCTGAATGGAAGTAAACATTTTTATTTGATCTAATTTTTATATTTAGAGGCAGAAAGAACGTTTTAAATAGTTTCCAATATACTATGCAAGAAAATTGTACCTCTCTAAAATTACATTTCAGGAAAGGTACTGAAATACTACCTCTGAAGTATGGGTGGAGGTACGGAATGTCAGAAAATACGATTTTCACATAATGATTACACCGATATTAGATCTCTTTTACGGATGTATAAATCGACATTGGTTTAATGCAAAAATACCTTTATTATGTATCATTATTTTCGAAATTATTCACATGTGAGTCAAGACTTGTGAGAGTTTATTCATACTAGACATATGGAAAATATACAATTTTGGCTGGTACAATTCCAACCTTGCAATTTTTATATTGCCTACAGTATTGCCCTAATGAACAGGTTGGAAAGAAAACCAAAGGAAATATTTTGTAGACTATTTAAGGTGAAAAGGGGGCATAAGTTAAAGGTTAGAAGTAAGAGGGGAACTCATGGTCCTAATTTCGTTTGAATTAAAAGGCAACATTATAATTATAAGTATTCGGTGCTTATTAAATTATGGGTCCTGTCATACTATGGGCTAGCTTATTGTGAGACAGGGACTGTGTTAAGTTTGGCACATAGAGCGAAGTATGAAATATGTATCTACTCTTGTCCACAAGAGGACTAGGCGCAGCGCAAAAAATATATACCTTGAGGAACTATCCTAAAATGTTTTTTTGCCAGGCGGTGGTTTTGCATGGTATTATGTCGAAATATAAATTACATGGATTTAAAAATCATAGGAAACTTACCGGTAATTAAAGTTATGGTCTTGAATTTAAATAATGTAATAAATGCGTAAAATATTTTGTTTTGCAGTTGTTCATGGTAATTTAACACAGGTAATATTATGAAGAAAAACCAGCAATTCAAGACTTAACCCTCCTCAATTAATTTCTAACATAAACTGCAATATATACTTGTCGAAGAGTGAATTATTCACAAGGGCACAACACGCGGTAATGAATGTGTCGAGAACGAGATTTAAGTAAGAAGTAAGGTTAATTTTCTCCTTTAGAAATAAACTTTTGAGGTTTATGTCTTATAGAAAATTAACTCTGATTTTTTACTTTTAAAAATAAGAATTTGACTGTTTAAGGACACTGTCTCAGGTGTGCCTTTGTGGATTTTTTATGACTGAGAAGAAAATGAAAGAAATTGATTAGGGATTTTTACATGTCAAGTATTTCTAGTTGACATAACTCCTTCATATGAAGATATTACGCAATATCGAAACCTCGTCGTATTCAACTTTACTTATGGGATAGTCTATTTGTTTTTTTTTATTTTCTTCTCATTAATATTTGACTTTTATTACATACTATGTGTAATTCACTGTAAAACGTGGCATTTTAAATATTTTGTCAGCATTATTCTGACATAACATTTCATGCACTTAAATTTTGGTCGTGCACATAGAAGAAAACGTTGGTAGTCTAACTAAAGACCAAATGAAAGATATTACTCGACAAATGTGGCATTTTCATATCGGCGTTAAAACGGAGGTGGATCGGGAAGAGGAAATTGGAAGGAAAACTGAGGAAAAGAAATTTGAATTGAGCAAAAGCAAAACTTTTAAATGAAAGTAAGAATATTTCACCAATTTAAATTATACCTTTTACTTGTTTTCATGTTCTGAAAGAAATCAAAAGAAATAAGGATTAAAAATCTTTGCTTAAATGAAAAGAGCGTACACGTGGTAGGGTGCGTAGTGCCTACCTGTAAATTACTGACTTGCCTTCGAATGTGTGCCAAGCTGCTTGGATTGCACGCCATGTTGGCAAACACTAGCCTCTCTTCGTAGTCGTACTCGCACAAGATCTTGTTGTCACACAAGTAAAAGCGGTCTCCGACACAGAACCTTCACCAGGCAAACATCCGTACCGTTGTTTGGTGTCAGAGAGAAAGAGAAAATTAAATTTAGAGAAATATTACGGAAATGACAGCAGAGAATTTATACGATGGATATACATATTCGTTTAAACATCCTGTAAAAAGATAGGAAGGGATTATTGAGAAACACTTCTTGTGAAATACTTATTAGCTTGCACTTTAGAAAGCATAGAAATATAGTATTGTCATCTAGTGGATGAAAAAATAAATATTTTCGAACCAAGAATTTAAAAGCGAATGACCTTGGGCAGGTATATCGGCGCTCTTATGTTATGAAATATATCAGCGATTGGAGTGTGTAACAGGATATAGGACTTATAAATTATTCATATTCTTTCCATAAATATATTTAGTTTTAATATGTAAATATTTACTTTAATTAAAAAATGGAATTGTAACTTGGACGCGTTTTAAAGTTAGTTACCAATTTATGACTTCATTTCATGAAATTAAGACCCATAGGAATAATTTCATTCATTTCAGTTGAAAGAAAAAGAAAGTTGAGGAATAGTTTTTTTGATAAATGATGACCGTTGAACCGTAAAAATATTAATTCACACTTAGGGGATGACCTGATTCCACCTGAATTATTCAATTTAAGTATTTAAATCATCACATGCATGCTGGTATCTTACCGTTTTCTGTAAAACATTGTGAATCAATCAAAATAAATAATTGCTGTATGATGACGGTAAAGGATCTCAGATAGTAAACTGCGGATGAGAGCATCTTTATAAGCTTGCCTTGTATCACTTCAAATTGGTGCATGGTTCTCGTGATATATTAAAACGGTGTGTCAACGAGTACAAATTTATGTTTAAAGTAGATAAATGACCATAAGTAAATAAAACCATAGTTTCATGCTGGATTAGTTTTTGACATGGCTTCGACTGAAAAAATATAGCTCCAACACGTATACCACGCTATGGTGAAACCTTGGTCGTGGAAATAAGGTTTATTATGTGGTATTACAGCGTTGTTATTTTTTAATTCTGTATGATGTGAAAAGAGTTTATTAAGACATCTCCACGACAAATGTCTGCTTCCTCAACGGGATCGTTAAAGACTGGAATTTCTTTCCGCAAAATAATGAAACCTTAATACAGCGTTTGTTCTAGGTGGTATGACAAAAAAACAGCTTAATTTAAATTTACAGTTTTAGCACAACTGTTAATGCCTAGGCACGCTTGATGTCGAATGAGCAGTTTTTATACTGATTGTATACACATTTCACAGTCTGCATGTAAATTTCTTTCCTTAATGGGGGCGGTTTTTTTTCCTTCGATATGACGACAAATGAGAAACGCCTGTCAGTTTGGGGGGGTTCGCTGTAAAATTTGGCACCCCCAGGGCAACCTCGCCCCTTTTTGAAAATCTTGGTTTTGCTGCATCAATTGAAGTATTGCTACAATTGGCCCATGGGTCAATTGGAGCAATGCTGCGGGTGGGTGGGCCATGATAAATTCGACTATGGAAAATTTCTTGTGTGCCCCGTTCCTTGAAGTACGAACTTATTTGCATAATCCAGCCCAGGTAGAATCACGTCATTTGTCACAGTATTGGACAAGAAACGGAGTAAGTTTTCCCCACAATAAGTTTGGCTTCTATAAACATTTGGAGACATGAATGCTCGAAACGCTCTCACCTGTGGTTGCACTGCTGACAGGCAAAGCATTCCAGATGATACACGTTGCTTTTGGCCCTCATGACCATCTCGAAGGCAGGAATGACCTTATTGCAGGCCGCACAATATCCCGTGGTACCAAACAATCTGTAAACGAAGTGGACTTACTCATTTACTTCTTCTACAACAAAGTATTTCACCGAGGGAGAGAAGAGGGAGGAAGGTAGATGGAGGAGAGAGAGAGAAACTAAGCACACACGTTAGCCAATACTTTATAATACAAACGCTAGAAATATTAAGGCTTATTTGAATGACACCATAAAGTAATGCTTTTAATTTAGAAAAATATATACTCTGTTATCAATCAAAATATTATTTAGCGGTTTAATGAAAATAATTCGCGGCTTAGTCTATAGTAAATGGTTTAACGGTTTGAGGATGTCGGAATATACGAGTATATAGTATAGATACAATGGTTAGCTATGTAGTAACCGAGATGATTCGACTAGTAAGTATTTATGGATAGTAAGCAATCGTGTTTCAGTATATTTGGAAAAGAATTGAGTCTATAGCACATAATGGAGTTCCGGTGACTTGACAAGTAAATAACAACAAAAATAACACGGTAGTAACGCCAATTGAGGGGAGGCAACCCGCATCTATAAAAGCGTGTAGATGAAGAACATTGAGGTTGATAAAGAAGCAACATTTCTCTGTGTGTGTACTAAGTTTATTTGAACGGCAAAGGTGCTGCAGTTTTGAGAGGAAACTTTGTGACGAACCAGAAGGGAGGCAGCTTTGGGAGGGAACCACTAGATAGGTTCATAGGAAAAAGACATGCGGATCATATTCTATTTATTAATTAGCATTTATTAATTTGATATAAGATGAAGTAGAAAACCCTAGATCAAATTTTACCAGGGGATAACTTGATTCCATTTCTGATTCATGGCGGAAACGGTTCGTCATTTAAAGCCAGTGAAGTCTATGAATTCAGGATTGAAAAAATAGTTAAAAACCGAAACAGCGATTGTTATAATTAATAAAAAGTGAGGAGAGGAAAATCTGGGATAAATTTTAAATAGAAAGAATTGATGGAAGAGAAATTGCGAGATGATACGGTTTTGAAAGCAGAAGAAGAAAATAAAATTTTAGAAAATCCCGAATGAGATATTAGAAGTGAGCTTTAGCCAATAAAAGGGGTGAACTAGGAACATCTTACTAGGAGGCAAACCGGTACGGTACGGTGCTAAGCCTCCTTATTTAATATTAGGGCGATCTGGAGACTCCTATATCGATATTTCCCTCAACCGGTGACCAACAGCGGGGAGGGTGTGTATTGAGAGGCTTGACCAAGAATGGTACAGTAATGAAGAACTCTTCAAAGTTAAGTGACAGTTCTTTGTTCTTAGTGGCGTGAGGAGAGGTTGGGTTTCAATTCGGGTCGTTTGGTTGTTACTGGGTGGTAGTTCGGAAGTCCGTTGGTGTCGAGATTCTTAAGCCTGTGTGTTGCTTAAATGTTTTCGCTGAATGAACAAGTGGGCTGCTCGAAGAAGGAAGGAAACTGGCATTTTCGACGTCATGGCTAGGAATGAAAACGAAAAGTTAACAGGGGAAGGAAAAGTTTTGTGATGAGAAAATGTTTGTTTCTATCACCATCTGAAGTGTCTACAATTTGGTGTAATACTTTCGAGAGAATTTACAAAACCTACCTCCTCCCTAACATACATTCTAGAATAAAAGTAGTCCCCACAGCTGTTGGGAAGTTGCGACTCACCTCAGGTAATCCCTCTTGCAGAGGATGAGGTTTGCTTTCGTGTAAAGCGTCGACCCCACCTCTCCGAGCCGGCAGTCGCAGCATCCGCACTTGAGGCAGTCCTCGTGCCAGAACATCTCCAGGGCCTTGAGCAAGTACCTCTCCCTTATCGCCTTTCCGCATCCCGCGCACTCCCTGGGGCCACCCCCCGCCCCCACACTTCCACCCCCGCCGCCCACCCCGCTCCCACCGCCCCCGGCCGTCGTAGCGCCCGACACCGTACCCACGGTCGAACGACCCCCCATGCCCCCTCCACCACCGCCTCCACTGCTACCCCCTCCCCCTCCTGTGGTGTTACCGGGGGCCGAGGCCGCGGCCGCCGCCGCCGCTGCCGCCGCCGCTGCCGCCACTGCAGCTGCGACCGTCCCCGCTTCTGGTGCAACAGGTCGTGGGAAGAGATGGAAGAGAAAGAAAGAGAATTAAGTTTACTCCGTCCTTTTCCATATGTTAAATTTACGTCTCCCTTTTCAGAAAAATGTCATACGTCTCCCTGACTTTAGGCGTAAAATAAAAAATATACGTAGGGCCATATATATATTTTAAGCGTAAATTTTCAACAAGGTAAGTTTCTAAAATCTTCAGTTAAAAGACTTATGCCATATCTGAAAAATGCTTAAGGAAATAATAGTTAAGATCAAATTGAAGAAAGTCCGAAGTTTGAGGGCTTTGGTTTTCAATTTTTGGTGTATAATTAGGTCTTTCCTTTTAGTATTTCTCTTTTCAGATATTTGTCATTCCATAAAGTCTCGTCTCTTGTAAGGTCCTCATCTTCTCCGAAATAAGTATAAAAAGACCCTAAGTACCTACTTGCATTTTGAATTACTGCGTTTTATAAGTTTCGGTCTATTTTAAAATTAAATTTTGTAAAATATACTGTTTTTGGCTCTACTTTGTGGAACTCATTTTTAAAGAGTGTTTTTTCAAGCTTTAAATTTTGAATTAAACAATAGTTTTTAATAGGCAATAACCATATATTTTAACGCATTGTTTTTAGAAGAATGATAATTTAAGTGGTATGCGTCTAATCAAAATCATGATAGTCGTCAAAACCGTGGCGTATTTTCCACAGTTGGACTCGCACACTGATACAAAGTGTCTTGAGTAATATATGAATTTCTCTCGCTGATCGTTCTCATTTGATATCCCTATGGGGTTGTCAATCATCAATCCGAGGGTTATTTTGAAACAGCTCTCCAAACTATCCCGTCACCTGCCAACCTTTTCACACCATCATAGTTCCTTTCTCTTACATTCTCCATTATTTTGACTCATACACAATCCTAAGCCTATCTCTAGGGGTCCTTTCCTCCTATGATCCTTTACAGTTACGATTTAACAACCTAACTGAAATGTCTGAATACATATCTGCCCTATTATTTTCCCTCTTACTGTGAGTATACTCTCATATTAAAGCTCTCTTTCGATGGTTCTTGGGAGTACTTCTTCATTGGATCTTCCCTATTGGTTATCAAATAAAGGAGAAACAACCCGTCTGACGGTGCTCAGCCTCTTTTGTTGACCATCATCCTATGTTTGCAGTCCACAAATCGATTTGTCCTTCGCAACTCTGCAAACTATCGATCTAACCTGCAACTTGACAGCCTTTTCCTAATATTTCTGCTCCTAACTATAACATTCTTTGTTATTTGTTTCTCATGCACCATTCTTGATCTACCGCTAGGGTTTTTTCCTCCTACGGGCCATTCCAATGAGGCTATCACACAATTGTCATGCCTCAACATGTGCCTTATTAATTTCACTCTTCCTTTAGTAAGTGTATTCCACGAGGCTCAATATTCGGAGTACTTTCTCACTCGGTCTATCCATTTAATTTTTAACTTTCTTCTGTAACACCACATTTATACTGCTTTCGATTTTTCTCTGATAGTTATATTATTCATGTTCCACGGTCTCAGATAGAAAGCAGATATCAAACTTACCTCAAAGTTAAACAGGCAAAACTTTTGGTGGCGCATAAACCGAACCTAGCCACTGCACATTCCTTTAAACTATGGGAATTTCCTCTGTTTCGCAATGCTAATTCGATAAATACATCTTACAGTATGCGCAGTTGAATAATCGGAATTACTCATGTTATCTTCATGTTCTCACAAAAATTCCCATTTTTGTAAGAACATGAAGATAACATGAATAATTCCGATTTTTCAACTGCACATACTGTAAGACGTATTTATCAAATCTTTTCAACCGTAAAATGTGCTCTCTAAGGACAAATTCGTTTATTAGTTTATGTACTTGTAAACTTCCGGGAATATTCTTATTTGAATATTCTCTCAATTAACAAAAATGAATAGTGCCTCCAGAGATAAAGGTCCTTATAATACGCACACTATCTTAATAAATGTGTGGACTCAGGAAAATAAATTTATGGTATTGAAACATGTTACTCAGCGAATCTGATTTGCAGTTCCATGCGCAGATAAATATTTTTGTAAGGTTTGACTTAAAAGCAGAATGTGGACTATACATTATGTGAATAATAAACAGGGGTTTTAAAGATTTATTGCAGCGGGTTGTTCTTGAAATTTAAATTAATAAGTTGTCCGTTTTACGTCTTCATGCGTCGTTACACTCCTGATGTGTTATTTGTGCTTTATAATACCTATAGGTATCACCAATTTTATTATCACTAATGATCACTAATTTTACCACTCAGCTGATCAAGTAGAATGAAAATAAAATATCAAATAATGCGTGTATGTAGTAGAGAAAATGTATACATATTACGTTAATAACAATGATATTTGACGAAAGATTATAACTATGAGTAAATCAATGTTGCCAAATGGGAATTCATTCGCATCCCTTTCCGAGTAGTGTGCCTTCCTAATTTTGAACGAATATTCAATATCCACTTACCTATGTCTGAATTTTGTCTTGTCTCGATGTTTTCCGATATCATTTATCAATGAGATGATCTTCGTGAATTAGCTTTCACCTGGAGCATGATGTCGGTTAATTCTTGAGTTTTTTAACAAGCACTTAAACTAATTGGAAAAAAATATCCTTATCCCACTCAAGTAACGCCTTAGGATTTCTTTCCCATTCACATTGAGGAGCTCCTCATTACAAACACGTCCTTGGGAGACGAAGAAAATACTTCACAAGTTCAGTTATTCCTCACATGCTCGCACGCCAATTTATCGATGCCGTTAAGAATAGCAGGCAGAAGAGGGTGATAATTCGAATGGTCAAAAAATAGATGCGGTTGAGTTTTCCCAGGATGGATATCCAATTTGTTTGATGATTCCTCTAGGTTGACACTTGCGGATGTTATAAAATTAAAAAAATCTCGGAAAGATGGAGTGACAAACATGATAATATTTGGGCGGTTTGGCTCTCCCACTCAAGATTCCCAACATTTTCAGCTTCGCTTCTTCACGTCGGAAGCTGATATCCAGAAACTATATACTTTCGTCATGGATTTGTAACTGAGATTGAAGAGCGGAGGGAAGAACCGTGGTGATTTTTGGGTGGGAGGTATCAATGTGGGGAAAATATTATCAACTGAAGAAGATAATGCCACCCTGAAAAACATCGGTGGTGTCGTATTTTTCGGTCGGGTTGATAGGTCGAGGTCAAAAGGAAACGATGGCCTCTATTCCTCTCTCTCATGTCGACCCAGAGAATATTTTTTTTCGAGGGTATGATAATTAAGCGTAGAAGAATTAATTAGTTTATGGTCTTTGGAAAGAAGAGTTCTTATCGCCTTTGGAAATCCATGACGCAAGAAATCTTAATTGGCTATTGAGGCTTAATTTCAAAGTTTGACTTCATTTGCTTTTTAATGAGATTTACGACTTGTTTCTTTATTAGGTCATTATAGCGAGGAAAAACGCTTGAAATAACAGTTGGAATTCAAAGTTTTTAAAATTTCAAACAAATAGCTCTTTGTGTCGCAATGATTTTGAGATCATCGTTGGATTAAGTAATTTTAATTGGACATGGAATTAATTATTCGTTTGTGTACGAAGAACCAATGAAGAGCTAACGAAAGAGAGCATTACTCTGAAAGTACTAAAAATAAGAGGGAGAGTAACTTGACAGATACTGAGACATTTCAGAAGGTTAAAACCTAATTGGAAAGGATCTTTGGAGGGAAGAATCCAAGAGAAAGGCCAGGTTGTATGATACCCAATACTGGAGAATGTAAACGTTAGGGACTACTATGGTATGAAGAGGTTGGCAAGTGACAAAGTACCGTATTTAGGAAACTTGTTGCAAATCAATCTTTGGAATGATAACTTGTGATGATGATGAGAGGGTACTCGTATACTGATTAGGCTCCTGGGGAAATTATTTCTCCCATTATTCATAGCTCTTGAATTTAAATTGGATGGAACCTACTAATAACATTGATAAAAACAACTCATAGTGCGTCTTCGGTTCGCAGAGTTTTGTTTTTTAATATTTATCTTATATTAGAACGACAGGGTTAGCAGAGTGGGTATCACGCTAAGGTTTCGGGTTCGAATTCCGCCCAGGGCATGGTTGTTGTTGTCTCAAACTATTTTTCCTGAATTTTTGGCGCCACTAAGGGAATATAGCTGTAAACGTATGTGCCAATGCCACTTAAAGCGACTTCGGAATACCGGGAGTTTTATAGGATGGAAAAAAATAACATATTTGCGATGGTTTTTAGAGGACTTTAATATGGCTTGTTGTTTTTACGAAAACGCTTTGCCTAACTTAAGATTGTTTGGATTCAGAATAAATAAGACCTTTAATACGCGTCGGCATACATTAAATGAAGTTTCTTCTTTCAGAAATTTACTGTTTCTTCTCCTTATAATTTTACTCGTGATTTTTTGATGGTAAATTTCACAGTCTTAGAAACCTCTTAAATAGAAATTCTTGGACTCCTATAAGGCTGGGCTGTCTATTCTTTCACAAGTCGTGCGCTTATTTTTAATTGCTGTAATAGGCACTATTTGGTTTTATCAAGCAGGAGCAGGAATCAAGCATGTGTCGGCTGACGCGACGTCATTTAAAATAATACAATTTAATACTCAAATATTTTTATAAACATAAACCTGGGAGCGGAAGTTAGAAAGGGGTGCTATAAACAAGGGAATGGCGATGCCGACCAGGTGGTTTTCTACACAGAAGCGTTAGTGCCCTGCACGACGATTAGTCTTTCCGGGTGACTGTCAACCCCTTTATAAAACGTTGATGTCAGTAACTAGTCGAAGTAAAGAAGTCGTCGTCATGCATATTGCGTGGAATGCCGAGGGAGACTGGTCGTTAATTAACGATAGGAGTAGAGAGATGTGGAGAAAGCATAAACACGCAGTCAGAGGAAGCGCGAGCGGTGACCTTTCGCGCCCTCCCCACTTTTGTTAGCCATGAAGGGCGTTTCGGCGGAACCTATCCTTATACGAGGAGAGAATAAAAAATAAGGGGAGTGTGGGTTGAAAATGGAGGGAGGAGGAAGTATAGTGGAGGACGTATGTGTTCCCCTCCCTCTATCGATTCCCTCCATTCCAATTTCCAATATCGCTATCCACTTACTTGTGCGGGACACTGCCTTCCCGAGGACCTTTCTTCGTCCCTCCCACCAGCTCTCAACCCCCTCCTTCAAAATCGACCCCCCCGCTCCCCCGTCCCCCTAACCGTCCAATTCCTTATCGTCCCTCAAAGCCCGAGCCTTTCCTTCACTTTCTCCAAACTCCCTCCTTCCCTCCCCCTGCGGATCTGACTCCCACCTATATCCCGCTGCTTTCTCATCGCGCATCCTCCACCCACACTTCCAACCTCTGCACACTTCCCTTTCGCCCCTCGTCCATCTCCCCCGAGACACCCCCCCCCTCTCTCTCACACCTATTATCCATCCCTACTCCTCTTTCGAATAAGACTACTGCAATATAGCGCGAATATCTCAACTTTTACCTATTACCTCTCTCGTCACCCTCTCTCTTCCCCTCATTCCCCTCCCCCCATCTCCCTCAAGAAAACCATCTAAAACCTTTCAAGAAAAGCCGGTAAGAGAGTGACTTACCGCTCCTGCTCTTCACCAACTCTCCCTCTTCTTTCCTGCTGAACGACGTACGCACACAAACACGCTCTCACGCACAACACAAACTAGCAGAGAAACGCTATCTTATACCCTCCTTTATCTTCCAATCTTCTCTGCAGCTTCAATTTCGCTAATCCTCCCTTCATTTTCTTTTTCCCCTTTTTTTACTTATTCCGTTTTTCTTATTTGTTTTATATCTTCTAAACTGGACTTTTTGTTTGGTTCCTTTCTTCTAATCCACTTCCTCCTGCTTTTTCCTATTTCCTCCCAATATGTTCCTCTATCCGTCTCGCTCATGAAAAGCTTACGTCGACGCAAAACACACCAAAGGGATTTTCGGGAACGGAAAAAAGAATTAAGAATCTGTAAATACCTTCTGTTCGATTCCATCACTTGTTTGTTTCCCGTCTATACCATGTTTCCCCTTTCCAACTACCACTTTCTTGGTCGGATTTTGGAAACGCAGGCGTAGAAGAAAGGAAAAAGTCAAGAAGTTCATTGTACCTTCGCTGCTACCGGCAAAATTCGACTGCAAGCACAAGTATATGTTTTGAACGTTTTTGATTGAGAACTAAATTTATTTACGTTAACAAATCATCGATTTTGGTCCTGTATAATGAACTGTGTAAACTAGTCAAATCTTCAGTCAGTAAGTCACAACAAGTGAAATTAAAAGATGGTTCTAATTTTTTACCTACTTGATTACGAGATATTACTTTTGCTACTGAATACGCTGACCCACTTCTTTGACGTTATGAGACAATGATTAATTATGATTGAAAATGTTGCTTTACTTTCATTAATAGTGAATTAATCAACACGATCATCATGAAATTAATATTTTTCGGATACACTTCTAGTTTTTTTAGGATCCTATATTTTCAGTTTCTCAAAGCCTCATGATGTAATAACCTACAAAATTCTACAATGCATATTGCAACATATTTACAAAGTTACATAAGTTTACTTCGTTACTCATTACTAACCGTAATGTACGTATAAAGGCCGGAAATAAGATACGTCTGATCTCCACTCATGTTATCAATTCTTAAGGAATCCTCTTTATAACTACGTTAGTTTTATTTAGTAAACTATTTTTTAAGTAAGGAAAATTATTGTGGGAGTAGATTCAAACTAATCATTGATTCCCTAAGAGAAATTTCTTAAAGAGACATTTCCGTGGTGTTAACTCTTTGTGTTTGTGAATTAACAGTTAATACTTTCAGTAAATACTCGATAAATATCTGAATTTTAGATCTCTAACCTCCAACAGTACGTCAGATCACAAGATTTTATGAAAGTACAAAGGCCATTAATTCGCCGGGGTCCGTTTTGAGGCTGCCGCGGCATTCTCAAAGGTACATTTGTCGAAGATTTAATACCGAGATTAAGATTAGGTCTTACGAATAAGAACTCCTGGGACGTAACTGAACGGTGAACGGACGAAGTGGTGGCAGAGTGAACTTTTTGCTGCGACAGGTTTTCTTAAGAAGCGAAAGGCGTGGTGCGATGGTTGATGCTGATCGAAGGGTTTACTTTAAGTATTTACAGTGTGTTGATAAAGCCGCCCAAGTGTTTTATCGTTACACTATAATAATTTATGAAGTTCTAAGCAAGGACGTTGGAAATTAAATGAATACTCGTAGACCAAATAACCCATAAAACAACTTCCTTCCCGCCTTTTCGCTCTCTATCTTTAACCGTAATACATCTTAGCATGAAGTTCCTCTTTCTACCAGCATCAACTATATGCCATTAAGGTTACTTCTATAGTCATTTATGTTAAGCTACTCGATAACTGGCAAGGAAAGTTGAATATTGAAGGTGACGCAATAAATAATAAAACTATATTTTTATTGATTATTCCTCTGAAATAAATACCACTATCGAGACTTTCGTTCGAATCTCCTCCGAGTGCTAATAGAATATTAATTTACAGTCGTTTAAGAGTTTTCCATACGAAAAAGACGAAATGATCGATATAATAATTTTGCACTGAGGGCGTAATGTACTTCATGGTTATTAAACTTGAAGTAAACGTCGTTTTAAATGAAAATACGGTACTTACAAATATGTCATGATCGAAATCTGAAGATCTGGCGCCTGGTTCCTGTGGTTACCCTAGGTACCCTTCATGAGTGGTCTAGTGGTCAATCATAGAATGTGGACACAAATGACCAGTTCTTAGAGAACCTATCGATTGGCTTTTTGTCCGTTAGGTTCAAGTGTTTTGAAAGTTTTTGATTAAATTTGTTGTATGTTTTCATTGATTAATTTCGTGACAGTGGGATACGGTCAATCGACATAACAAAATGTTGGTCGTCCACTTCAGGAATAACTTCTGTTACCTATAAATTAATTGACAGAAGTTCAATCAATTCCTAAACGATTTTCAACAGAATGAGCTTTTTTACAAATGTGAAAATATAGTGGAACGACAGATGTTATAAAGCATACATATGGGTGCATTATAAATGGGAGAGAGAGAGGAACACAGTCAGTAAATTAGATCATCTTAATTCCGTAAAAATCGTTCTCCCACCCGATTTCCTCTTTTTATCCTCGTCTCGATCCCCCTTCCGCTTCTCTTTCCTTATTCCTTATCTTCTTTTTTCCCCTCTTACGCAATGTTTTTCGAAAACGAATTCGTGGAAAACGGATTCAAGGCATTATCGGACACCATTAAAAATTCCAAGAATACTTCAAGATAGAATTATTATTTACGCGATATAACAAAGTAAAATGCCTGTACTTCAAATGCTACTTCATTAGTTGTCGAGTTATTAAACTCAGTATTTGACCCTAAAGTCAGTTTGAAGGGAATTGAGGTCGTAGATTTAAAATAAAATCATAAGCAAAATCTTCATACTCTTCCGAGATACCCTATTGCAAATCGCGTTCGACTTCAACGGTTTCACCTCCTATACTTGAGGCTAAATTGATGACTGCTTTGAATTGAAATTGATGCTATAGGATTGGAGGAGAAATGATAGTCATCAAATGCAACTAACGTACAATAAGGAGCTATGTAGTCATTGAATCTTACAGATACGTAAAGGAAAGGTTAATGGCACCTTTGATGTATGTTTTTTGATATTGTACAATTTATAAATCTGGAAAATGAGGAAAGAAGATGATCATGGAGGTAGGCCTTTGAAATCTGCATGCAAAGGATAGGGAAGGTAAAGTGGATGGAGATGAAGACAAATTATGTCAGAGCAGGTGAAGAGAGGTTTAGGGAAAATTCTAAGGATATAGGTCCTGTGAATGGAAGAAATACTAAGAGGTAATATAGATTTATTACAGTGATAGGTTATAGGAGGAAAAAATAAGCAATTAGGGCGGAATGATGGTGGATGAAACTTATTTACACTTTGAGAAAGAGTACATGCAAGGAAAAGTAGAATATTTTCAGGGTTCATCAAAAACCTATTTGTACTTGATAAGCTACTTAATAATAAGGTGCTATTAATAAAAATGAACTCTTCGTTTTCACTCGATCAAGCCTGTCTCAGTTTATTTGTCAAGGAAAAATATTTCCAGTTACAAATTTATATCAATTAAATGCTTCTACGTGACAGCCATCCAATATTAGGAGTATATAGGAGTAACCTCGTTTTGTTTAATATAGGAATTAGATTTTCAACTTATGAGAGATAAGTTAGGAATTCAGTTTTACGAAAATATCTATGGATCAGAAATAATATCGAGGATAGAAGAATGAACCGAGAAAACTAAATTACGTTCCACTGATTTAATCGGGAAGTAGCGCTAAAAATGTGGGTAAGTAGATCACCTAAAAATTATAGTCATTGAGTAGTGGCCAGAAGTAGGAATGTAAGGCAGAGGAAAGAGGAAGTAGATGTAAGGAACTGAGAGATAAAAGATAACATTTTGGGATAAATAGATGACTGTCTTATAGGTGGAGTCAGGGGATTTTAGGATGAGGGGAGTTGCTTGGGCGTCGTTATATGGAAGCTGAAGGAGAACGCCTCTAAATTAGAAGATTCAGTTGGTGGAGTCATGATAAGCGTTCATTTTCCGCAGTTTATACAAAAGTAGTTATTCTGACTCGACTCTACTTGCTGATGACCATTACGGTCCGAAAGATATTAAACGGGGGATGATATCACACTATTGCAATATCCATCACCCTCTCCTTCCACACTTTTCTATATCAATTTTGAGAAATCAACAGGAAATTTCAAAGAGGAATTTACAATAAAACTAGCAGGAGAAAATTGTTTTTTAGAATTAATCAACTGATGAAGATTTTTTTCTACTACGTGTGTTTTCTACTAACAAAATGAACACAAAAGAAATTACCGGGATTTATTTATTCCTTACTTAATCATGAATAAGAGTTTGTAGGAGGTTTTTCCAATGGAATCTTTTATCACACGCGACAGGGTAGAGGCATTTTTTAGGAAGGTTGGAAGATTTGGCAAAATATTAAAATATGGAAGAAGTTCTTTAATTTCTTAATTTATTGTATAAATGTCATCAAAATAAGTAATAAAAGGACTATCCCTTTTAAAATTCTGTTCATTTTCTATACAGACATTAAAATCTGGTTAGTAGTGGAGAACGAAAAACGATAAGTGTCTGTGGAAAGGTCCACTGAAGTTTTTTCTCCGTTTTACGAACTCATTCGATTCCAATGGAAATATTTTGACCGACACTCTGAAAAATTGCTGACCGTTCCGATAGGCATGAAGTTACGTTAAGTCTAATTTCAATTTAATTGCGTGCAGTTGAACGATAGTACGAGAATCAGTGTGCAGATAAATGTACTTAAATGAAATTCCACAAGATCATATTTTCAATTGAGTATAAAAAGCTGAATACCAAATAAATAATCTTTAAATTCACCATGATATTTATGACTGGAGAGCGCAAATATACCATTCTCCGCTGATGAACAAGAGCTTTAACAGGATATTTATGGAGTATCCCTTTTCCCTCTACCTAATTAAAGTGCATAATATTCACTTCATTATATTCGTTGCCGCATTTACTTACCCCCTCATAATCTCTTTGTGATATCGCTATTTTCCCCTTGCTCCTTACCCATTCTCTTCCGAACAGCTTCTCTCGATACACTCATCTTCCCTGCGCTTCCTTCGTCGATATCTACTCTTTTTCCTCTTCCTCTCTTCGCTCCTTACTCACTGTCCCTTATCCACTCCCCCTCCTTCTTCACCCCCACACACATCTTTTCGAAGTCATCGTGCGGGAGATGATCCCTTAACTCTTCCTTTGCCCTAATGCATTTTTCATTTCCCATCCCAACCTCTCCAACGATCGCCTCTTTTTCTCCCATTTATTTCTCCACTTACTCTCCATCCTCAATTCCTTTATTTTCCCTGTGCTCTTTCTCCGCCTGGTTCCTTTAATGTACGGTATGTGTATGGTATGGTCACCGTCCTTTCTCCACATTCCTCCCAAAGTGATGAGCGAAACCTCCAAGCCCAACTTAAACAACTTCAACAACTTCAACAACCCATCGTCTGTGGGTATCCATTCCATCAACTTTTTCTGCCTTCTCAGTATCTTCTATAACAATTGCATCTAATCTGCGCCCTTTACAAGAGTTTTTCCAGTTGTTTTCCTTCCTATTCTTCACCACATCTACATCTCGTAAGTCTCCAATCTATACTTACCCTCCTTCCTCAGCGACCAAGCTTCAGATCCATAAAATGCCCTCCTATACATGGGGGTTTCTCTAGCTTTTTGTTCGTGTCTTAACTTCTTTATTTATGGTTCTTGTCATAATCTCTTTTCTTTTCAAAAACGCTTTCTCCGCTATTCCAATTTTATTTATACTGCCCCAACCGCTATGCCTGTTAAATTAAGATTTTTACATATGTCCTTCTAGTCCTATAAATAATTCGCCGTATGAGAATGATTTATAGGACTCCAATGAGAATTTCCCCTTTACTGTCACATATATCAATTTAATCTTGCTTTACGTTAACTGAAGTGGCTTCTCACGGTTTCATATGCAACTTCAACTCTACCTTGAGTGAAGTCATGTTTTACTTCTTCACCAATATTCTTTTATTCTATACTTATTCTTTATTCTAGACTTCTATAGTAGCAATCAAATATACACTAATAATGGAATATGTAAGTCGAGAATCCATTCTAGACTAAAATTGTAGATAAGAGTTTCTTGTTTTAGACAATTATTATAAAATTTCCATAAATAAATATTTGCATTATTTATAAAAGGTCTTGTGAAATAATGTTTTTTCACACGACGTATATAGGAAATTATATTTCTGCAAAGTAAGAGCTTGAATGAGATGGAAAATCTTTAGATTGAATGGAATAATATTAAATTGAATATAATTTAGAAAATTATTTTTTTAAAGTTTTGTGCTAAATGACGTTTGAATCTAGCAAGCGAGAAGGAATAATGTATATGGAAGGATGAGCATAAGACATTAAATATGTAAGAGTTAAGAAGCAATCCATTGGAATCGTCTGGAGGAAAGCGAATTCTCCAATACGGTAGAGAGAATAGTGGGTAATAGGTAATATATTAAATTAAATAAACTATAAAGAAGAAGAAATGTCGATTTCCACATGTCACAGGCCTCATGCTAAAGCGGCTTAAAACACCGAAAGCAACTATGGAGCATCCATAGCATCTAAAATCTGAAAAACGTAAAAACTTCGCGTATTAACGAAATTATTTAAAGTTTTTGATCAAGATACAGATGCAATGGATAGAGTAAGAAATTATAATGTTTCATTCATGTTTTATTCTAAATCCTAAGCTCCTATCTCAATATTTTCATATTTTAAAGAGTGAATGAAACTTGTAGTGTATGGTAAAACTTATTTTTTTATTACTTTGCATGCAAAAAATGAACGTCTCTGGACTCGAACTCGGGTCAAATTCTTGGTGTTTTCGATTATTTCTATACTCACTGGATTTATGGGTACCTTCCCGAAAAATTTCAGGGCGATAGGTTGAGTAAACATTCTCGGGAATTTGTGTTAATGAGTTGGTCAATAAGTGATATTGAAGCTTTATATACAGTAACTAGCAAATGGCGATTGTATTTAGCAAGCGAGCTGGGGGAAATATTATGATATGTAAAAAAAGCATTTCAAAAACGGAAAAAACTAAGGTGCCTAACATTGCTCTAAGGAGGCAGTATTGCACCACATACTCAAATACGGTAGAGAGATAATGTGATAGATTATAATTGACATTAATAGAAAAAATTTATAGTAGATTAACTAAAAGTGAACAAAAATTTTAATATTGCTCAAATATACATATAATGGACTCCAAAGGCGAGGAAATGCCAATTTCCTCATGCTTAAGTGGATCGAATCGCCGGAAGCAACAATACGGCATCCATAGCAACCGTGTATAAAAAACCCGATAAAAGCGTAAAAAATCTCGTGTTTCACAGGCATTTATTAAATTTTTAGGCCGAGAAACGGATAAACATGGATAGAATAAGAAATCTGAGTTCTTTATTCAAGTTTTTGTTCTAGTCCGAATCTCCTATCTCAATTTCATCATATTTTAAAGAATGAATGGAACTCGCAGTACACAGTAAAATTCTCATTTTCCCATTACTTTACATGCAAAGAAATGAACGCCTCTGGACTCGAACCCGGACCACTTTCTTTGGGTTTTCGATTTTTCCATGCTCACCGGATAATAGGAACCTTTCCTGAAAATTTCAGATCGATAGTTCGAACATAATTACCCGGGATTTTGTGTCAATGAGTGAGCGAGTGAGTTTGCAGATTTGTATTACTATTATTACACTAACAAATGCAAGTAGACCCAAGGTCAGGAAGCATTTTGCATTACATATTACACTTACAACAGTACATTACATTACAATACATATTACACATGAATGTGTTAATTACAACAATACACTAACAGCAACTGGATTTAATCTGAATATTTGGTCGTTAAGCCTGTTAAGAGAATATTATTTAATTTAAGGATGTATAGGCTATATAACCATAGCCAAATGCTATTGATTTGACACCAAGCGATTATCTGGATTTTTGCATTATTCTATATTTTCAGGCATAACTATGTGGAAATCCATTTCTGAGAAAAAGGAATATGATACTCCGTATTTTTCCACTAAGATTTTTAATCTGGTACAACTAGTTTCAACGCTGCGGCGTCATCTTCAGGTAATTAGTTAGACCAAACTTTCCTTGATTTGTCACTATTTCAACTTATAGCCAATATATCCTTAAGCATTGCATGTTAGCTAATTATACTTCTATATTGAAGCCGGAACCAATAATACGGCATCCATAGCAACCGTGTATAAAACCCGATAAAAACGTAAAAATCTCGTGTTTCACAGGCATTTATTCAATTTTTAGCTTAGCTCATTAGACTCATTAGATTAGCTCATTATACCTCTATATTTATATATAGTAAATGGCACTTGCATCTAGCAAGCGGGTAGGGACAAAGCAGATGAAATATCAAAAGAGGGCATTCATTAAATTGGGGGACCCTACTGTTGCTCCAGTATTCTACCTGTTAAGGTAGGTTTACATTTACCCTCATATTAGAGAATTTAACCGCTAGAACGTAACTAAATCCCTCTTAAAAACTGCATACTTCCCTAAATTTATCATTCCATCCAATATCCCTATTCTTTTCGTACCCATACATCGATACCAAATTTTCTACCTTCCGTAAAAATCTTCAACAATCCGTTTCCTCTGAGTACCTCTGAATAAAATATATAATAACTTTTTGTAGTAAGTTTTTAATTAGAAGTATTTTGATTATTTAATCAGTCAATATTTTAATACTCAGCGTGTAGTATTTCAGTAGTAGTGTAACGCTAAAAGTATAAAATATAACTAAATAGAAATTAATTAACAAACCAAAACGTTGTGTACAATTTTCAGATATAGGCCCCGTGAGTCATACATGAAAAATATAGGGTATCATGGTTTTTAGAATATATTCCACTGTTTATATATCATATTATTTATATTAATTAATCTTTAAAATACTTCTTATTTCATGCAGATTTTGTAAAAATGTTCATAGTATTCGTAGACTAAATGTGTATTTCGGCAAATGTGCCAAGTCAATTTTTCCCAGTCGAATAATAATCCTCGTACTGGCCACCAAATGCGTTCCCGTGAGATTGAAATAGATGTCTTACAGGAAAGTTGTAGGGAAGAGAAAAAAATGCCATATTGCCATAAGTCACGTGACCAATGATTGCACAAAGCGCAGAAACCAAAACTCGCTCTACCTATTATTATAACTCTGGTTTAAACCACTCAAGCATGAGGAAATCGACCTTCCGTCTTCTTCATAGTCCATAACTGATGTGTATTTGAACTCTATGAAATGTGTTAGTTCTTTTTCAGTAAATATATTATAATTTCAGTATAGTAATGCCATTTATTACCTATCACACTATCTCTCTACTCTATTCGAGTATGCGTTATTGATACTGGCTTTTTGGAGCAATGTTAGGGGCCCCTTAGTTTCCCTTTTTTAACATGTTCTCCTTTCACATATCATAATACGGCCCCTACTTGCTTGCTAAATGCAAGCGACATTTACTAATAAATATATGTATGTACACACACGTACACATTTAGGAATTGTTATTTGCATATAACCAAATACATGCAAGCATAGAGACACCACACGTACACATATGTGAAGGAGGGGAAGTAGCGACGGAGAGTTGCATGGTAGGAGGGACGAATAGGCGAGAGACAGGAACAGTAAGGGAGTCTCCATGGTTTGGGGGTCGGTGGGAGGCAAATGGTGTGCGCTTCTGTTTGAACTAAGGAGATTTGCAGCCAATGAGCCATGCATCTTACATCCTCTTTCAATTTCCAACGCCAATCTCTTCTCTGCCAAGCTCCCTCAAACCCCTCTTCCCCAACATCCGCTCCCTGCTCGACCCCGTCGAAACTACCTCTCTCTCCTTCTCTTCCATTTTTCCCGTTTTCTTTCCGTCCTCCTTTAAAATCCTTTCCGTTCCTTCTGCCTCTTTCACTCCGTTTCATCCCACATCTCATATTCTCCCTCTGCTCATGCCATCTTATGATTTCCATTTATTCTCTTTCACTTCCGCCTTTCTCTCCTTTGTTTACTTCCTCTACATCCCTCTGCTTATGCTTTTTCTCTGCAATTTGTTTCTTTATTTCTCTTCCGCTAAATCCCCCCTCTTCTTTCTGTGCGCCGATTTTCTTTATTCCCTGCATTAATCTTTACGTCTCCTAGCTCCCCTCTCCACTACGCTTTCATTTTCTATGAGCAAAGGGATCTCTTCCTTTCGGATGAAGTAGTAGTAAATAATGGTATGTCCCAGAATTTCGTATTTTATTGACTTCTTAGATGAAAAAGTGAGGGATTTGATTTAAGAGGCGTAATAAGGCTTTGAAAATCGACCTGTGTTCTTAGTATGGTAAATATTAGTTATATCAGCACCATGTTTCTGTAATGGTATTTGTATTGGTAGAAAATTAAAACATCATATATAAAATGTGATAGTACTATTTCTTTGGATAAGTCAGGTTTAAAATAGTTTAAATTCTTTTTTTTTTGACATTCAATTAGCAACAGAGCCAAGATAGAAGTACATTCAGAATAATCGAATTGGAGTATCGAATGGAAAATACAAGTGGCGTATTAACGTAGAATATATTCATTGAAAGAAAAATTACAAGTTTTTCTCTTTTTTCAAATATTCATAATGCTATCTTTTCTTTCCTACGTGGATGTTTATCTTAAAAATATATCTGGCATCATTGAAGAGCGTATATATATACTTCAAGAAAACTCGGAGGAGCAGCAAACACGAACACACTTATACACATACACAGAAAGAAACACTTCAAAGACTCACATTAGGAAGAGATATTTCGGGGCTTGCTTGCCACTTCGTCGGTCTGAGAGAATATATATATATATATATCATTATGTGTGTATCATTAAATTATTATAGATATGTAAAAAAATCGGAAATTCCTCTTTCAGAGTACGTATAAACGTATAACGCTGGAATTATCTTGATTTCATATTAAAATAATTAACAACAGAGTATTACTGGTTTGTTTTCTCTATTACTTGCTCAGTTGGAGTTTTTTCATTTAAAAGAGGTGAATTTTAGGAAACGGAACCATCTTTCATTGCCTTATGAAATACATGATAAATTGACCAATGAACTATTATCACGCTTAACGAGTGAAATTGAAATTAAGCAGAAAAAATATTTACTCTTCCTTCTCTAGTTTTTATTTTACAGTTTTATCAGTAGAGAGTTTTCTTTACAACTCTTTTTGTTTTAATTATTTCGTAAATATTCTACGAGTCATTTTATTAAAAGACAAATCATCATTCATGTCTACGAATATTATTTAATGACAAACATTTAAAAATAGCAATAGATAAACTGGAGTAAGCTGTCATTTTTGTTTATTCACCACATTAAAAAAAGAATATAATGTAAAGTGGACGGCATAATAAATGAAAAGTGTAGCAAAAACAACAGTCATGATGGAACAAGAGGAAGATTCTTCCCTTATATGATATGCACATATGTTATTTTGTTTACTTCTTGCTGTTTAATTGGAACTATAAAGGTTTAACGTTACGATACTGATATTATATGAATTATTACTGAAATATAAAAACTTTTTTGGTCTAAGAGTAAATGTTTAAATATGGTAAAAAATAACAAAATTCACTGTAATTTATATTAACATATTCTATATATAAATTTGTTATATAATTTACAATAGACAATCAATAACTATGGAGAAGAGGTGTTAAATGACTATTACCGGCGACGCAGCATATTAACAAAAAATCTATAGAGAGACTAACTAACCCTGGGTATGCAAACAATTAAAAATAACTGCTTGTGGGGTAAAATTCGATCGTTTATGTGAAGAAATCTAAGGAAAAAATATTTTTTGATATTTTTATCTTCTTTTTCAAGAAATACTTGTTCGGTAAAAAAGTGCCCTTCTTTGCTGAAAATCATGTGTTTCACCTTAAGCCATACTTTTTATTAAGAAACGTTATGAGCGAAAGATATCAATTTTGGTTAAGCGGAATATCGTTCCAAACACTCCTTCGTAAGAGTCGAAGCAATATTCGTTTTCCACCGTTTCATCTTCATTCATTTTACCGTACCCTACTGTCCCTTCATTCTGTTTTCCTTTCCAGTGTTCCTCCTACTCTTTTCCTTTCTCTTCCCCTCCATCGTTTATCCACTCTCTCTTCCCTACGCTCTTTCTCTCCTTTCCAATTTGGGGACCTTCCCCCACCACGTCACCTTCATCCCTCTCTCTTTCTTTCTCCAATTTCAATCCCCTACGCCCCAATTGCCCCTTGCTCTCCCTTCACCTCCCCCCTCTCATGTGTTCCCGATTCCTCGTTTGAGTTTCGGGAATTATTTTCGGATACGATTTCTCGCTTCATTTGTTTACGAGCCGATTCCCGATCGGATCGAGTGGAAATAATGTTGGCGTTGGAAAGGAACTGTTTAGGGGCGTTTCAAATGCAAGCGAGAGCTTTCTGCGCCGCTGTAGGCTCGAAATTTCTCCTGAAAGTGCTATTCACTTTCATTCTCCCCTCCCTTTTTAATGACATGAACTATGTCAGCTTACTTTTTCATTTTATCGTATAAGTAAACTTTCGCTCGCAGTTGGCTCTCGATTTCAAGATTTCCGTTTCATCTCATTCGGCGTATATTATTTTACCTCTTTCAGGAGTGAACAATCGTCATAAGCTATGTCCTCTACATTTGACGAATGCAAAAGATCCTCCAGATAAACTCTTAGTTTTGGAATTTATTCCCTCTTTCATATAAGTCATGAATCCATTTTTGACGCACTGGATTCAGCAGAAATAAATGAATATCAAATATAAATGTGATGAAGATTTTCATTACGATTACTGTTGAACAAAGATGGGGTATAACGTATGTAAATTCAAGATTTTTTTGACTGTCTTTGTGGCAAAATGAAGTGGTATTAAGTGCATTTGTGTATATATTTACAAAATTGTTGGCAGAAGCTTACCTTCTTTAGGAGTTTATTTACTAAGGAGTTTACATTCTTTTCACGTTCTCAAGAAAAGCAATTGCATCAAAGATCAACAGAAAATAAAAAATATAACTATTTCTCAGCGTAATAGTTTTATTGGAATTGACACTACTTTAACCCGCCTAATGATATATTATATTATCACTGCAAACAAAAATGCATTCCTTCTTGATGCTAAAACTTTTCGTTCATATTGTAATTTCTGTTACTTGTCATTTGTCCCTATTCGCCTATGTAAACATTGAACAAATATCTTTACTCCTCTAAGAGTTTTCTCCATTCTGTAAAAAATATTTCTTGAATGTTTTGTTCTTTTTTAGTTTTCCCCAACCTTAGGAGTAGGATGCAATATCTCTGCCCACATTCGAATGTCAGAAAAAATAATTTTCTACTATAATATTGAAAAAAGTATGGTAGAGAATGATAATTAATGGAAGTCACGCTAGTAATATGGGATAAAATAACTACCCAATCGCTGTTTCGTATTTTTTCAGCGAATTCATATAAAGTGACCTGATTTTATGAAGATTATACCAGAATGATAAATATTTGCGTAATTAACTTACTAATTTTTGAGCTCAGTATTTAGACTGTTCTATACTTGTAGACACTAATTTTTCAAAATTAATTTGAAGTAGCATAAAAAGAGTAACAATGGTGTTAGATAATCAAATAGAAAGTGTTACAGTTAAGTATTAAACTTAAACATTAAACGATACGTGATTAAGAGGATGGATAGAAAAGAAAAAAATGGAAGCCAGAAGATTACATGAAAATATGAAATCTCTATTTAGAATTGCCATGAACAGTGTTATTCATCTTTGAAACGGGAAGTAATATTAAAACACACTAAAGATACACTGAGTGACTTTGTCTTTCTGTGACAATGAAGCCACGAGAGCGCTATCCCCACGGAGCGGCAGAGCCAGACGTGAGATACCGGACCGGCTGTTACACTATAAATACCATAACGACAATAAAATGGGAAAAATACCTTTTATTGGACCACCTGTGTCATACAAAGCTAGCCGCAAACACATGGGTTTATATGTGACACCACGAATTAATTGGGCTCTCACACCCAAGAGCAGTGCAACCTGGATTCTACGAGAAATAATGATGAATAGCAGTGGCAAGTAAATCAGCATGATCAGTAGAAGAAATAATACACGTTCTCTGAAAGGAATAGATTCGCGTTCGCGCTAAGCTTCTTCTACACGGTGACAATAAATGACGAAACTGTCGTGCATTAAATAATAATTTAATACACTGACAAAAATATAATGATAAAAATACGTATTTCGCTAGTGTTACATCTGATTGCCATAATTGTTATGTAGGAGTTCCCTAGAGTTTCGCAAGGGCAGAAAGCTTGAGAAACATTGCATCTTGTGGATAGATATATGAATGACTGATTGAAATAATAGAGAAAATAGCAATGCCAATTTCGGTCATTGTTTATTCCCTTGAATCAGTCACAACAATAACAAAGCCAAATTAAAAGGTATCCAAACATCTACCAGGGGTCTATCGTCATAAATGAAATTCGCTTTTAATTTCTCGACAAGTGCTGTTGTCTATGACATTCCTTACCACACGACATCGTTACTGCTCCCAGGGTGCGCTTTAGAGGTAGAAGAAGGGGTTGTACCTACGAGTACATAGAACCCGAGACCGTTGGCTTGTTGTGTTAGTTGGCGATTTCACTATTCGTCAAAAAGTTTCGAATGACGAGTGCTTTCAAGATTTCCGATGGAGTCCAAACTCAAGTTGCCTTTGACATAATTTTGGACTCATGAAAGACCAGTGTAATAGGAATCCGAGAAGTTCCTTCTTTCGTTATGGAGTGAAGGGAGGCGGAAGAATGCGCACAAGGTTAAGAAGAAGAGATGGAAGGAAAAGAGGGAGATGCAAGCGGGTGAGAGGAAAAGGGGAGTACGGTTCTTGGGGGGTGGAAGGATAAGGGGGTCAGGAGAAGGACCTTATCTACCTTTTTCATAAGGGTCGCTTCTGCCCAAATGGAATGTTCCCGTAGAATCAGTAACACGGGAAAGAGTAGGAAAGAATGGGAGAAACTGCTTACAGGGTTGGGAGGGAGAGATTGAGGGATGAGGTTGTAAGGAGGGGGGCGGAAGGACAGAGAAGGAGAGAGAGAGAGCCCGCTTTACGTAATAAAAACGGTAGGGAATTGCGAGGAGCATTATGGGAAAAAATAAGGGGATTTGAATTTTTATAGACGCAGCTGTATAAGCGGTCGGTAGTGGCGTATTTCTGTGTGTGTGTGTGGATGGAGGGGGAATAGTGGTGGGGGGTCTCTCTTTACCCCCCTCTTCCATCTCTCCCCCAGCATACCCCTCCGTTACCTCCTAAGGCCCTCCTCTATGCCCTCGTGCACGTCCTTCTTCCCCAGATATTTACCGCGGGGTCTCTTGATACTTTAACCGATATGTCGGTTGGATGGAGGGAGATAACACTACCCACCGGCAGATGGTATCCTTCCCATCCTTGTCTTTCTTGCTCCTTCTTTTCCCCCGCCCCACCGTCGCAAAACGCATCCGTCCACACACAGATGCGCTAAGATTTCCTCATATGAAAAGCAGCCGCGAGAGCTTTATTTCATTTGGTGAAACATCTACAATGACGTGGATGGGGCGGGGAGGGCGGCTCAGTTGCGATGACTTATGCGAAGGATGTTTCCGGGGTTCGGAAAGTATCCGTTTTTGCATCTACCACACGTTAACTGGCGCGCCCCTCCCCGTTTCATATTTCCCTTGGAGTTCCATCCGTCTTCTTTCGTAACGATCATTGAGGTGCCGTACGTTTGGGAAATCCAAAAACCTTTTAAGCATTAAAAATCTTTTATGGCTTCAGTGAACACAATGCGGTTGCCGGACGTGTAATGAAAACAATCTGAAGTTCCACAACGACTTTGGGGTGTGCGTTTTTATCAGTTTTATGATTTACATAAAACCTGCTGAAATCAACATTATTTGGTTTAAAAGATTACTTTCATCAAATGTAATCAGCAAAATGTATTGAATTTAACTCCGCTTAGACAGGGGAAATTTATTAAATATATTCTTTTCCGGCTACAGTCTACTTTTCTAAAATTGAAAGATTAAGGTTGTAGTTCATTAAAGATTTGTTATAGAATAACGGCTTTAAGTTTAAAAATATTGTCATTTGTTGTCCAAAAATGTTTTTGACTTATTAATTCCCTTAAAGACGATTGTTACCTCAGAGGAAAGCTACGGTATCTGCAAGCGTTGTTTCAGATAAATGCTGGAATTGCCTCCAATCATATAATTTTGCTTCTATTTCGCCAATTTTAGTCATTAAATATTTGGTATTAGAGGGAGGTAAAGAATATACATTTGAATAGTATGTTGGGAGCAGGAAGTATGTGGACCCTAAACTTGATTGTTGTTAATGTTAAGCCAAAGAGAAAATTCTGTGTTAAATCCTTAGAAGTCCACGATAATTTTTAGTGGGAATAAAAGCATTCAACATAATTATACTTTAACTGATAAAATACTTATGTATGAACAAACATCTTAAAGATTAAGAATCATGGAGGTAGCAGCTGAAGAGATATTAAGATCGTAATCCATTCCGTCCTATTTATCCTATTTATAAAATCTCTTCTTTCTTATCATCTTCCAAAACATCAGATCAGAAACACTCTCTATATTTTTCTTTTAAACAACGTAGATATATTTCATAGAATTTCACGAAATATCCATGCTAACCTGAAAAAAGAGAATGAGAGAGAAATTACAGGCCTTGAGAAGCCCACAATAATTTTAAAATTTGCTTAGCTGTGCGCATTCCAACCATTTAACCTGCAAGCTCTCAATTCAGCTGTTTCAACCCTCCTTACTCACACCATACCCCTTCGGCTCTCCTATTTCTTTCGCCCTACATCAGCCAATCATTCTACTCCCACCCTATCCTTGCTCCATTCCCCTACCAACGTCCCTACCATCACAATTCTAATAACGAACTACTCTTAACAAAACGATGCGAGTTGGGTTGCAATTCCGAGGAAGAAAGAGAGGTCAAGGGATTGGTTGAGAGAGAGGGTTGGATATAAGTTTTCTGAGAGAGAGAAGTGATATGGATGAAGGAGAATGAAGGGTAGTGAAGGGGTTTCCTTGACTTTATTTTCATATTCTGTCGTCGTAAGCCGCTGCGCCCTACCATCCATACCACTTGCTGCCTGCTGTCCCCCTAACTCATCCTGAATCCCCTTAACCTCAGACCGGACCATTAAAACCCTGGTTGTCATATTTTTCCAGGATACAAGTAATACATTATATATATATATATATGCTTAACACAAACATAAATACTTAGAAAGAGAAAGACACACGTTTCAGCAGGAGTGCCAGCCGAAACGTAGGAACTAATTTTGTAAGTGTCCTATTTGTTTGTGTCATTCTCTTTCTAAGTATTTATGTTTGTGTTAAGAGAATTGCTATGTGTCGCCAAAAAGACTTTCCAAGTGCAACTATATATATATATACATACACATTCATACAAGCACGCACACACGCGATATAACCACCAATAGCGAAAACACAACACAAATAGTAGGAACTAAGGAAAGGGATAGGAACACATAGAAGGACGAACACAAAATGTGGTAAGGAAGAAGGAAACCCACCAGTTCATATGAGGAAAAAGTTTTGTTCTCAGCTGGGACTTGAACACTGGTCTCCCTATTGCCGGACGGAAGTATATATATATATACGATATATATATATATATATATTTGAACTTTGTGTTAATCACTGCCTGCACAACTTTACAGCACTCTGGAACCCATAAAGGGTACTAAAATCGTCAATTCTGATAATGCTAATTAACTGATCGATGTAACGCTTGTTATCTTTCTATTTTAGAGCTTTAATTAATTCTTCTTCATTGGCATGCAGACATAAGGGACTGCGAAAATTTTCTGGTGCTAAAATTTACTGCCGGTCAAACTTGGGAAAATTATCTCGTATTTCACGTGGCGCTACATTGCTACTTGGGTGACTGTTTAGGGGAGATTGGGGAGAAGGAGACTTGGACCGTACGGGAGAAGACGGAATCGCGTGCACGTCTCTTTCGTATTCGTCTTTGCGCTCCGTTTCTCGGTCCATTCGGTTTCTCTTTGGGCTCGCAATCTAAGGCGTTCCTTCCAGAATTGATTTCGGAATTGGAACGAAAGATTTTATTGTATTTACTCTACCCCGCCCATGGGACGAGAAGAGGAGGTTGGGCGGATGCTTATTGGGGAAAGAAATACGACGATTAATTTTCTTCTTCTTTCAATGTTCTTTATGAATAAAGGGATGTATGCATATTGGAATTTGGTAAACTGTTTTATGCACGACAGATAAAAGCTCATTGATGGGCGTTTTGAGATTAAACTGAAAGGAGAAGTAGGGCTTATACACACACACACACATATATATATATATAATCACTTCGGAAAGGTTCACAATGTGAATAATATTGGTTCGAACACTAGTGGAACGTATAGAGACACAGGACACAAAAAGAAAAAAACTCTCAGTGGTGAAGAATTTTCGGTGGTACCACCACCTTCGTCCGTTCAGGAGAGAATGAGATATATATACACATATACATTTCCTTATCTTCTCCAATGCCGAACGAGATGGTATATGCATCACAAGCATCTAGTCCTTAAATTCCATAGATTGCTTTTCTTTCTTACCTCCATGAGAATCGTTATATTTTATTGTTAATTATAAAACGTCATTATATTTTTTTGAATACGCGAGCAAAAATTAAATATATTTCTCTCTTTACATTCAATGTTTCTGCAATTTCGAAAAGCTTGTTTCACTATGACATTGCATTACAACCATAACTATAGACATATTAATCTTACATTATGCATTTAATTTTACATTATATAATGCATATATGTTACATGCATATCACATTTTAATTAAGTTTACATTGTTTAAATCCATTTCAGGAGTTAAACGAGTGGCATCGAATGATTAATATGAATTTTACACTTATTAAGTTTACTTTTGTGCTTAACGAATATTTGTGCCCTGTAGAGTCGTATAATTCAATAAATGTAGCGGAAAAGTAGGAAATATCTTTCATTCCAACCATGGATATTCATAACTTCCACGAAGTGAAGCCTTAGATCGTCATTTAATACTTCACTCAACACGTGCGTGCGTGTGTGTGTGTGATTTGGCTATCAACTGCCAACAAACGACACGATGTCACATTTTAGTCGAATGTGCCCTCGTCGTGCGGCTCGGCCTCGGGGATCATTCAATGGACCTTTCAGATCGGGGCAATGAATACCACCGGTGGAACAGTCGTCGAGCTACGGTAGGAAAAAAAATATGTTTGCGG
>WURS02000017.1:6000333-6014056 GCA_011762765.2 Rhinocypha anisoptera | reverse complement strand
GCTTCCCCCGACGGGCGGGGTTCGGGGTGGGGGGGGGGGGGGGGGGGGGGGGGGGTATGGTGGCGGAGGAAGTGTATGGTGGAGATATGGAGTAGTAGTGGGGGTGTGGAAATTGGCTTGCCCCAGAGCGGCAACAGAGGGAAGAGGCGAGGGAAGGGGAGAGAAAGAGGAAGAGGCGGGGCTCGCCGAGAAGGTTTCAGGGAAAGGAGGACTAAGGGATCTGAGAGGGGGAGCGAGAAGGTATGGACGCGAAAGAGAGGGATAAAGAAGGTGGAATGGAGGAAAGGAGAGAAGTTTGGCGGGAGGAGGTGGGGCGTGAGGAGGAGGAAAGGTAGGATAGAGGGTCCGCCAGGGATGGGGCGTAATAGGAATGGCCATGCCGCCGTACCGTAAAGGGACTATATATGAACTCTCTTGTTGGCCCTTGAGGTAAGCGAAAAGGGGGATTTAGACGGTAAGACAGGTTTCCTCCACGTAATGGGGAGGTGGATATTCTGTTTTCTCTTTTTTACTTTCGTTTATTTCATTTTTTTACCTTGGGAAAGGAGGAGAAAAGGTGTTGGGGAGGACGGAAAAAGGATTCCTCCCCCACAATCTGGTGCTTGAGGGAGATATTTTTGAACTTTTAGTAGAGTCTTATATCTAATTATCCTGAGTTAGCGTGGCTTAAATTTTAGGGCTCGTCCGTGAGCGTTGGGTAGAAAGGATTTTTTTTAGAGCGAATAGAGCGATTTTGCTCAATTTTGACATTCAGCGGTCGGTAAAAGTGGCTGTAAACCTTTTGTGTAAAACACTCTTGGATACTTAAGCTGCAAACTGAAAACTAACACAGGGTGTGAGAGAAACAGAACTTGCACAGTAAATTATTATGATTATTGGACGGATTATATTTCATTACGTGGAATAAATACGTAGTTTCTGCAAATAACAAGTTATACATCCAAGGTACTTACTGTATCTGCTTCTGAGTTAGAATACAAGTCTTTTTATTCTAGTCTAACACTAAAAATATAGCCATAACTTATTTTTGTGAAGGTATTATTTTGATTATTGATATCAAATTTTGAAGAAAATATAGATCATAAAAATAGAATTGTCACAGGGATAATCGTGAGACTGGAAATTGTTTCATACAAACCAAACGTACGACCATTCTTGATGAAAGCAGCAATTTGCAGTTGATCAGCACCGGTTGTGACTAAGGTTTATAGGATTAAGCCTTGGAAATATAAAAATAATGCGGAAGATACACAGACTGGAGTTCTTAGATTCAATAATTCCGCTTACGGTTACCTTATCAATAAACTTGAACTTTAATTGGATTTTCATGTTTGCATAGTCATATATTCTCAAGTTTCTAGTAATTCGTAAGTCTTGTTTTCCATTATCGTGGTTATCCAGTGCTGTACTCTAAATCTAAAATGACTAGCCTTTGACAAAATATCATCAAATATATGCAGTTTAATGTGGGTGCTTTCGAGTTGTCGCTTTAAATTGTCTGCCATTATAATTTTTATGTTCAAATGCATTCCCCACTCTGTCACCAGTCGCAAACTATTTTCAAGTTTTCTGAAAACTTTTCGCAATATATGCTCCTCATTTTTCTGTATATATCACAAAATAAAAAGTGACTTAGTGACGCCAAACATAGAATTTTCATAAATTGGTATTCGGGGGTGATCGCTAAAGGGTCTAGCATGACGCCACGACTTAAATCATCGTTGCACCTGGAAAGGATTTTGAAATGAGGAAGCGCATTACTTGACTGCACGAAAAAATTGCTGTCGCTTGACGAAATAAATTTATGTCCTCGGACATAATGATCCACGGGTTGACACGTTACATAGTCAAAGGCGTAATCGCAACGGTTTTTCGGTATGCGAATGGAAATAATGTCTCCCTATTCCGCATGCTCATTTCAATTCGGACGTGTGTATATTTTTTTCGGAAAACCTGTGGAGAACGAGAGAGAATAAATGCAAGGAAACGCCCCGCTCTTTAATTATTTTTAACACCCGCACTCGAAATAAAAAGCGGGAGGCCGTGACATTTTATGAAGGGGAGCAAGTAAATGTTGGGGGTGGGGTGGGTCGACGTTAGGGGAGGGCGCACCTTGGTATCGGTTTCGTTGGAACCAAGCCCGTTGGTAAGGGTTAGGAGCTTTGCCGAAGGGTTTTCTGTGGTGTGGTGACTGGGGGGGGGGGGACCACCAAAGGGTGTGGGCGAGTGGGAAGGCAGGAAGGGTTTGACAAATGAGAGGGAGGTTGGGTTTGGTTGACGACGGCCCTGGGAACTTGAGTGACGAGCAAACCCCGACATTGGGTTAGTTAGTACGTCTCAAAGCCATTATGAATAAAGAGTGGCGCGACTGTCGAGAGGGTGTTTTGGGGTGGCGAAATTGAGGTGGGAAGGGGGTACGTGAGGGACGGGGGGGAGGGTGAAAGGAGTCTTTCAGGGTGTAGGGAGGAGGCGGGGCAGAGGTAGAGAAAGAGTTGGGCGGAGAAAGCTGAAGGGGTGGGAGAGAAAGGAGATGAAAGGGCGACTCGGCCATTAGTTCCTCTCTCGGCGAAGGCGATGAATGATCCTCCGTATTAAACGTATGGAAAAGCGGGCACATTGAAAATAATGGTGTAATAACAGCCTTCGCCTAGTCGATTTCTTTATATTTTTTCCTCACCCCACGCCATACCCCTCTTCATTCGCGTTTTTCGCGGGGGGAGCACGTGATGACTCTGGGTGCGGTTTGAGAATCATTTCACCATTCCACACCCCTGCGGATTCATTCTCGGCTCCACTCTCGCCTTAGATGACTCTTAATACACCACACCTGCATCGCTTTCTTACCGTGGGCTTCGAGGTGCAGAGACGGGCTTGTGTGAGAGGGGAGAGAGCGGTGTGGAAACAGTGAAAGGGGAGGAGGGGAAGGGGGGGTGTATATGTGAAGGTGTAAGGGGCTTGCGGGGCGAGAGAGAAAGATAGAGTGAGAGAGAGGCAGAGGTAGGAAGAGAGAAAAAAATGAAGAGCTCACTCCGCAGGGGGAATATATTTACCCCGGAGTCATTATAGTAATGATGACGCCCCAAACGTGGCGTCGAGATCGTCGTTACATCCCTTGTCTACCTCCTTTCCTCCCTCATTCCATTCCTTCCCCTCCACTCCATTTTTTTGAGCTGAGGACGAAAACAGGGCGGAGAGGTGGAATGGTGTTTCTCGACAGGGAAGTTGTTGGATCATCAAAAACTGTTGATTGCGTCCGTCGTTTGTTGTTTTTTTTGCATCTGCACATGAATAGTGAAGACGCTGCGCGTTCAACGTCGGAAGTTCGGCATTGTGTCTAAATCGCTCGTTTTTAGATCAGTTCAAAATAACTTGACCCAGCCACTTTACAATCATTTGGCAACCCTTTTGCCCCATTTTAGAGTCGAAATTGACGCCAAGAGAGGTTTGATTTAATTTTACCTAAATGATTTTTGTACTTCATCGTCACAATGCAATAAATCGGTCACAGTATACCTTACGTGGTGATTACAGTGACAAGCACTATGTGGGACGGGAGCTTTAGGAATTTTAACGAATCTTTTGCACCAAGAAACGTCAACAGTTGTTTGGAACAAAGCCATGTTTTCATAATATTGAAGATTTCCCAAACATTTCCTCCTACACTCCGGTTCAAATTACCCTACAATGCCTCTATCATTTCAAGATTCCAACGTTCCAAAGATATGAACTCATTCATTAAGGAGGTTCTGTATTTGTATATTTGGCGATTCATAAACGAAATGTATTATTTTCATTGACACATTTATATCTCATGGGGACACTATCGGTTCAATTCGAAGTCTATTATTCTTGAATTCGATTATGCCTGTTCCTGATTCAGTCATAATTTAATGAGTATTGCTCAGCTTGAGAAGGAACTTGTCGTTTCGTATACTCTGATTCAGATTATATTAATAACTGATACAATGATTATATTCGATTTCGATTTTTGTCAACTCAGTCTCGATTAAAATTTAACTTCACAACTTTTATCAACTTGCCAAGTAATCAACTTTAGTTTTTTACTGAATTGAATCTACGATTATTTCTAGTTAACTGGAATTTTGACATAATCTAATAATCAATTTCATTCACCAAAATCTAAACCATACTCGACTAAAATTTCAGGTTAGTTACTTAAATTCTGAGTGTCTTATTAAATGGAAAGGGGTTAGATTAGGTTTATAAAATATAAAATGATAAAAAGGAATGTATAAAGGATTGGTTTTGACATGCGTTTCCTTTAAACTTTTTGTATTCTCTGTCCGTTCGGCAAGTGTAATTTACAATAGTAACAGATGATTCCACATTCCTATGACAGTTCCAGTTAAATGTGATTTTAATCTCTTTCCAGATCTTTCTGTCTCTAATAATTACTGAACCACCTCTTAAAACGCAGAAGTGACGACTTTCACCTAGCACCATAAAGTGCTAACATAAGGGACTTTTACTGCACCTTGTGCAAAATTGATTCATTATTTCAAGGGTAAAACATTTGGTGCTTAATGATAATAGTGTATTCACTCTAAATGAGGTCTTATAAGACCAAGAAATAACTACCTTTCCGTTAAATAATTTTTATAAAGAAAATTTTCAATTAAACTTACTTGAATTGCAAAAATTACGTTTACGAAGAACAATCCATAATATTTACCTATCGTAGAAAAGAAACTCAGCATATTAGGTGCTCATAAAAGTATTTATTACGAAATAGTCTTTACTTTGACGAATTAAGTCTTCTCAGTGCTTTCTTTAGTCTAAAGAAAGATTTTATTTGGGGAAACTGAGCTTTTATTTGGGAGAAAGAAAACTCTCCCTTATCGAAAGGAAACTTTTTTTAGTAGAAAGAAAGCTTTCCTTAAGGTAAAAGGAGGTTTCTTCATGGAACTTCGAGATTTTACCGTTTTAACGTAAGCTTACAAATACTATACTCCCCTTTCCCTCATATTGTGTTTTTATTTAGATCTATAGGGATGGCTTTTCTGAAAACATTTAGAATCATTTTACTTGCGGTCTGTAACATTATTTTTCCAAGAAAATTCAGTTTTCTATTACTGGCTGATATATCGTTTGTTAAAAGCCTGGATTGAAAATTTGACACTTAAGCCATAAATCGAATGATTTGATATT
The DNA here is from genome assembly GCA_011762765.2 of Rhinocypha anisoptera. NCBI lineage: Eukaryota > Metazoa > Arthropoda > Insecta > Odonata > Chlorocyphidae > Rhinocypha > Rhinocypha anisoptera. The sequence goes on along the minus strand of WURS02000017.1, from coordinate 6,008,887 downwards.
TTATAACCAGGCGGGTTCGTGGGTTAAACCCTTCACTAAGGAGCATTTAATGTGTTAAGCTGAGAAGGTTGAAGGGTTGCAGTTTTATTCTGAATTAAATTTCTACAATTCAAAATGGCACTGACAACTCCCATTTCACCAAGTAAAGAATCTCCTATAAAGATCAAGTTTTACTGTGGGGCGATTCTCAGATTTCGCAAATGCTTTTAAAACTCCGGGAAAATATTTTTCCCCTAATACCTCGCATTCTTCAAATTATATGAGTGCATCCTGCATAACAAGACGGGTCTGTAAAAGTCCTCGTTAACGATCTGGCTGCATGAGTCACACAGCAACGGACTTTGTGAGCTGGTAACTGCTTTGGATCTTTCTGGCAGCCTTTAAGCCGGACGGGTTATCCTAGGGGGTAGCGCACTCGCCGACTAACCCAAAGGTCGCGGTTTCAAGACCCGCCCAGGGTACGAGTGTTGTGTTTGGCCACATCGGTTTTTCTAAGATTCGAAGAGGTGCGAAATACCGTAGCCGTAGAAACACCCTATAAACATAAAAATACTACTACGACTTGGATCTTTAGTTAAAACCGTGGAGATTTTGAGAATTATCTCGTGTCCATGTACGTCATGCTGAAATATTAAATAGTTTACAGTTCTCAGGGGACAGTATCCAGATTTGAAACCTTTAGCACACGGAGAGAAACTCAATTGTCTTATTAATTAATTCAGTGACACCGAAAAGCTAGAATCTAAGCCAGAATGCTGTGATTTCTGAAAAGTGATAGAACCTGTCTTCCAGAACCAGAACAGTCTTCATCATCATGAAGACTACGTTGCTCCGACCCAATCTGAAACTCAGTCAAGAAAGAAATCTTTTTCTTAGCTTGTGGGCGGGTGGGACGTCATGGAGTGGGCGATTCACGCGGAATAGTTTATCGAGGCGATTTAATACACTCTCACATGATGTTTTATGCATTTCGAGGCTCTCTTTTCCCCCTCCCTCCCTAATGCCCCTACAATTTTCAAATTTTTCTTCCGGGAAATTAGGGGACGTTTGTTGGATGAGTGAGCCAAGGGATGACGGTACTGGGATGGTCGGGTTTCCCTCCAATAAGACAGGCCCAAAACAGGATACGCTAGAGACGCAGCGCTAGCGTAATCCGAATTTATAGGAGCACAATTAACGGTTCACTGTTTCAATGATCTATGGAGTTAATCAGTTATCCAGAGGGCAAAACGAAGAAGACTCCATTTACATAGCCCTGTGACTTTTCCAATAACCGAATCATATCGTGATCCTAAGAGGAAATTCACACAATCATTTCATTATCATCGACGTCATACTAACACTTAAAATGCTGTTTTTGGAATGTTTCTGGGGTAGTATCATATGCTAACTTCAACTATCCATACGCAGGGATTATTTTCCTGATGTGCTACTGTGACTCTAGAAGGTACTCTTGGCTATTTAAAAAATACATCTATAATGATAATGAAATTTAGTGCCCAACACTGATAAGCTGTTAATTGTCAAGAATATAAAACATTAAGGCTAGGTGCCATTTCGAATTTCTTTTAGACTCACAGGAACGGTTCAACATTGGAGTCTATTAGTAAAGAGAAAGTAGTTATTAGCAATTCATTAAAGAATTGTATTATATAGTCGTATTTATTAAGGGGCTTCGGAGTATATTCCCCTGATACGTTGATGACACAGTCCCTCAACTTGAGGTTGAGGGACTCTGTCATCAACACTAAGCCTTTCATTAAGTAAAATTTGCATATTAAGAGTAAGGTATAGGTACCGTTTTCAGACCTCTTATTGTTTGATCTGACATCTAGGTAATCACAAATTTAGTTTTTAGCAGAGGAAGGAAGGGAATCAACCTTATTTGAAACAGAGAAGACTTTGTAATGACTGGAATCGCAACACGCCGGAAAACATAAACACATTATAAAAGATTGATATTCTACTTTCAGTCTCTAAATGAAACCATGAAATAGAAATCTACTCACCCTGGTGGGTTTTTATTTTTTAAATTTAATGACTACTAATGCATGTGCTAATTGCTAATTATAAAATAATATATTTTCTGAAACTTTATCAAAATAGATATTCTTTTTTACCAATAAATTGAATTTTCCTTAGGGATTTAAAGTAGATCGCTATTACGTCATTGTGTCAAATTTCAATGCATCCTGGAGGAATGTGGTCTTCTAGATCGCGGCAATGGAAATGGCGCCGTTCTTTATACAGCACAAGTTTACCAATGGGCTTTAGGAAACTTACTATTATACCGAAAGGAAGTTGTTGAATATTTTCTGTCAAAATCAAAATATTTTTGCTCAATCTCTGTCATTCGTAATATCCAATAACAGAACATATTCTCTCTACGTGTTTTCTGCACAGACTTACCTGTGTATGTTGAATGCATTTCGGCATATAAATGAACACACACAGCGTCTTGTATTACGTTTAGCATATCTACATTAGGTTGTAAATATATTTAAAATTAAACTAATGAGAAAGAAGCTGACGCTGAAATACATATGCTTCGATTTCGGAGGAAAATGCATTGCTTTCCATTTTTGGAAGGAAGGTGTTGTGAATACTCAAGTGCTTCTTGTTTTTAAAAATATTAATAAAGAAACGGAGTACGACATGAACCAGAACTTGTGTACTATCGTGCTCTCTAAAATGCTATTGTATTAGTATTGTAGGCAGATCACTAAGTATGAATTCATCACAAGTGTATTTACTTAGTTTTCAGAGGATATGGAAAAAGTATATTGGTTTTTATTTAAGTTTAAACCAAATTCTGGTACGAATTTCCTGAGTATCTACATGTTCCTTAAAGCAAATCGACGTTCTTTAAAACTTATTTAATTACATTAGATCCAATGATGCTGATAAATGCTGAGGAGAATATGGTTATCGGTTTACGAAATTTCAAGAAAGAAGTAAAAACTTTTTGTTGATATGCGGTGGTTTTTTGGTATGAAATAAATGAAAATCAGGTCGAAGGCGACTGCGGAAAACGTTTTCGATAAGTAAAGCGGAAATGAGTGACGGGGAAATATTTTTCCACCAAAAAGGACATTAATTGGGTGAAATCGAGACCATTAGGACGCCATCCTTCGCGCTCAGAATGGAAAAGGAGGGAATGAGGGGGGCGAGAGAAGTAAGGACGAGAACGAGAGTCTTCCTCGAAGGAAGAAATGAGGGAGGGGCGGAAACTAAAAATAATGTTTTAAAGACCCGTCTCTCTCCGAAGCGACCGCAGATGTTATGACTTCGTAATGAGCGACCCATTACAGCTTTCAAGGAGATTCTTAATACCCTCGGCATTTTAACCGTGCCCCCGTTATGCAAATGAAAGTGAAAACTTTTGTCTGCATCCCGTCCCTTAAAATCTCGCGTCTCCGCCTCCCCTTTCCTTTTTTCTCTTCCCCGCCCGGTCTCCCACTCGTTTCATTGCCATTCCTCCATCCAACACTACAAACCTCCTTCAGATGGCTACGAGACGCCGTTTTGTTACACGTGAGACAACGGCTCGACTCCCTCGTTTTTGTTACCTACCACCGCCTCTTATGTAGCCCGAGTACGCTTGTCGCTCTGCGCTTGTTTCGTTTCTTTCTTCCGCCTTTCCACCCACGTCACGTGTGCGTTCCCTCTCTCCTTGTTTCTCCCGACGATTTTTTTCTTTTATTATTCCACGGGCCCAACTTTTCGCGCGTGATTAGTGGCGACACCTAGAGCGAGCAGGGGATTTCACACTCTCGCGGGGCGTGGTTTTGAGGAATGAGGGAGTCGAGGACGGCGGCGAGAAATTTGAATAGGGAGAAGGAGAGAGAGAGAAATTTGAATAAAACAAATGAAAGTTTTATTCCGCGCTGATGAAAGGCGTCCTTGCTTTGTCTTTAATCACGCTGGGCCTCAGCATGAAATAAATGCTGGAGATAATTATCCTCGAGGATTTCTTTTGATTGATTGCGCAGATGAAATAGGTGACTCGGGCGTGAATTGAAACCGTTTCTTAATGAGCAAGTCTTCCCCGGATTTTCTCTTCGCACGGGAGCGTTGTGAGAAACAGCAATCCTATTAATGGAAGCTCTGGAAGAAATCCATCAAACGCTCAATCTTGCGGAAACACTTTATGTGGAGCTGTTCATTTGCTTAGGGGGAGGGAGACTTTTTAATTTTCTGTGATAGTACTTCGACATATGAACATTGCCATACTTATCAGAGTGTAATGAAGTCACCATAGAATAGTTTTGTTTAAGTCTTTAATTATTAACGGTTTTTAACATTTTTGGTTAGTAATATGTCCCAATTTTACTATTAACACTTATTTTTTTTGTTATACATTCGGGTACAAATCTTAATTACAAAGATATGAATTTATTTGATTTAAAACTACACCGTTGGTCAGGAATGAATGAATCTATTGAGCTATGAATCTATCTAGTTCGGATAACAAAGATAATTCGTTACGGAATCACATTCAGTATTCGAAATCTTGGTTAGCCGAAATCTTGGTTAGCCGAAATCTTCGTTAGCATCAACGTGTCTTCCCTAATATCTCTAATAAAATCGTTTAAAGCGTTCAGTATGCTGATCATAATTTAAAGATAAGTGTTATAAAATAATAAAATCACATAAAAGGGCGAAAACTCACCACATAGAGATGAATAATTTCTAACATTCAGCTCCCAACGCTGCTGCGTCATGTTAGCATGCACATCCACCGAAACGTTTGTTAGCCGAATTCAAATTCTTTAACCAAGATCGAATTCTCTAGCGAAAAATATTTTCGTTAGCCGAACACTTACGGCCGTATTCATAAATTTCTTAGTAGGCTACTAAGGGCTTAGTAGTCAACTAACTAGTAGCATTATTTAAAAAAGGCAATCATAAAACGCTACTAGGATTAGTAGCGCCTTTAGTCACTAAAGTCAGCGACTAAACTTAGTCGCTGACTTTAGTCATTTCCATGCCTTGTTTACTGGACCTACTAAATATGGCCACCATACGAAGTGGTTTCAACTTCCATGTTGATAATTATTAATTGAAAAGATGTAAATACGAGAAAAAAATCCAAAGTTAAGTGCAAAATCATTTCACTATATCAATTCCGGTGTGGTATGAAGTGTTGTTTTTCATTGGAATTTCATTTTTTCAGTTGTTTATATTTAGCGTTCGATGCCGTGCTGCCGTGATATGTGATGATGTGTTTTCGAGGAGATTTTACGAAAGTGATACTTCGACTATAATTATGACCTTCACATTTATCATTAAATTGTAACTAATTACTTTATTTAGCTTTCCGATTATAATGGTTGATAATACGAGTGCTTCGTGTAAATATATTTCGAAGTTATTACCCAATCCCGTGCATTAAAAACCAGTGGCAAAACTAGTGCGGTGATCACTCTCATAGTTAGTTGTAGTTGTAAGAAATTCATTTTTACATTGAATGGATTTTTTTTAACATGAAGTTGAAATTTTACCATAATGAAAGTTGTTGAAATATATTTAGAACTACTTGTCTATGATATACCGTACATCGTAACAAGTGAACGTTATAGTGAGAGCTGTATTGTATTTGGATTAAAACCACCGTAAGTTATGCGACTAGAGGTTAGTTTAATTTACACTGCGAAAAAAGAAACGAAATAATATATACAATTGCGTATTTATTCATTATATCATTCGTATGATATGTCACGACACGGAATTCGATTAGATTTATTTTGTGGTTTTCAATATAGTATTTTTGTTACTTCAACAGTAATAGCAAATTTGACTCTCATTTGTGTTAACATATTTTTGTTTTGGATGAATTTAAATCAAAATATGTTTGTGGTATTAGAAATGATGTGACTCGTGGATGAAATATTTGACATCAACGATTGAGTGATCTATAAAAATTTTTTTTATTGTGCTATCGTGAAATTATTGATATTTCGATAAGGAATCGACTCAGTGGTAAATAACTTCAGATTTTATTTAAAATTCTTTAATAGTAAGCCTATTCTTACATTCTTCTATTAAATTCTTTAGTCCTATGCCGAGTATATACCGTGTATGCTCATGTGTACAAGTGTACCCCGGCCACGTTGCAGAGCTATCGCTTGTCGTTTTGTTTATTTAAAAAAAATAAATATCGATCTTGAAGTTATATCACAGGAGAATTAAAATCAGGGAAATATAAAAAAGGGATTTTCCATGAACAACAATTAATTTATTTACAATTAAATGCCCTCAACCATCTTCACGGTTTTATGAAATAATTTTGAAATTGAACTCGATTGTGTAATTTTGAATAGTATATTTTCAAATTTCACTGCCAGAATACTTGCGATTTCCTTTATGGATATTAAAATTTACGCAAATATATACGATTATTTGTTTGGCGGACAATAAATCACAGGCGATTGCCAAAGACAGGGTTGCCAAACGTTTGGTTTATCGTTAGTAGCGTACTAAGTTATCGCCTTATTAGCTTACTAAAAACAATCTATGAATACCATTTTTTGGTGTGCGTCCAAAATGATTTTAGTCGTCTACTAACTTAGTCGCCTTAGTGGCGTGCTTAAGCGACAATTTATGAATACGGACGTTTCTTTTTTCACTTATTGTGGTTTAAATGCAGGGGCGTTGCCAGCTTCCATGCTAGGGGGTAGCCTACAATTTTACAGAGGTTACACGGAAAGAAGCATATGCAATCACATTTAATTAATTATGTATATTTAATAACAATTTTTGTTTATATCCTTTAAAATGATAAAAAAAGATTCTAAAAATATTTCAATTTTGTTTTTCCTTTTATATATTTTTTGCCATTATTTTTTCTAGGGGGGAAAGCTACCCCCCTGACGACTCCTATGGCTTTCTGAATATACGGGTGAAAAGTCATATCCCGTCGAATGTTGTTACCATATCCGGATCTCCTTCGGAAGGCATTAAAACGGCCGCAAGTAGCCTAATGGTACCCTACTACCGTGAAAAAGGTCTAACATGTGAAAAACTTCAAGGATCGTTACATCCGTTTTTAGAGGCTCTTCGTAATTAAACATCGAGTTTTTTCTTTTTATAGCCATTCTACCTATTGGAATTTCCTCACTCTTCCGGATGCCTTTTAGCTCCAGGGCTTTGCAAATAATTGGCCGAATCCAATGTAACTTGAGTCGGAGCTAACAAGAACAAAAACAGCAATGTCGATACGGAGAATGCTACTAGATTCGCATTTAAATTGCTTTCGTCGAGGGATGAGCGAGGAAAATACCAAGGCGTGGTGTGGATGAGTGGCTGAGGTGGACAAAGTATTAAAAACGAAGGAATCATCCACTTGCCTGGGTGGGGTACTCGTGAAACGCATTGCGAGTGTATGGCCACAAATGGGAGGAACTGCGGTGCGAGGTCTGTCCTTCACTTCGTTACGTCATTCCCCCCCCCCCCACCCACCAAACAGCATCCTTTTCTCTTCATCCCTGCGCCGGCAGCTGGTATCCTAAATACCTCCCATTTCAAAAGGCGTTAATGAAATGCCCGTGGATTCGGGAATGTCCTTATTAACCGATGGTTTGGAGTTAGTTCCAGCAAAGGCGGGAGGACTTCCCCGCGCGCCTCCTTTTCCATGCTGCCCTTGCGATCGATGAACGAAAAATTTTAGAACGGAGGAAGGGAGAAATCGGCGGAAAGTAAGTAGGGACAGTACTGACATTTTTTGTCGATCAAAATGAAGGGAAAAAGAATATTTGTTGAAAATATCACCGATCCTATGATACTAGAGCAAAAGTAGACCTTGCTCTTCCCATTCGCAAGCCAACAGACAAGCTGTGAAAACTGTATGCTGGATGGAAATTAAAAACCGATGGCAACAGGTGTGTGTTTGCGTTTATTCGAGGTTTATGCATTAAGGAGACTAACTCTTGAAATTGTAAGGGGAGAAAAAAATCAATTTCTCTAACAGGATTGAAGTGAGAAGTGGGAATTGAAGGGAAGGATTGAAGTGGGAATTACAGCTGAAACGAAAGAAGTGTGTAAACATGAATACATGTAATAGATAAGATATCTCCTCTAACCTATACATCATTTCTGGAGAGAGAATAGAAAGACTAGTCTCGATCAAGCACTCATGAATGACGATTACTCGGGGTCTGTGGATATCATGTGGAGAAAATATGTAGCGAAGGAAACCAAAATTAGGTATTTGTCAGAGGAATACTTGGAAAATGAGAAGAAAAACTAAAAGACTTGTTATTTTTCACCCGTGAGGCCTCACTTGGGAAATGCTTACAGTACGAGGGCTGTTCAAAAAATACGTAGACTGCTGTCATAAAACAAAATGTACTTTATTTATGAGTTACACGTCTATTTCCCCTTCAAATTACTCCCCTCCACAACGGACACACTTATCCCAACGGGTTTTCCACTTTTGGAAACAGTCCTGGAACGCTTCTTTTGTGATACTCTTCAGATGTGTCGTCGCATTTGTCTTGATCTCAGGAATCGTCTCAAATCTTCTTCCTTTTAAAGGTTTTTTCATTTGGGGGAA
>WURS02000017.1:5965756-5980006 GCA_011762765.2 Rhinocypha anisoptera | reverse complement strand
GGGGGGGGGGGGGGGGGGGGGGGGGGGGGGGGGGGGGGGGGGGGGGGGGGGGGGGGGGGGGGGGGGGGGGGGCAGGACACAGTTGGCGGAGTGGCGCGCGCCTCCTGTGTTGGGGATCGTTTGACGGTCGGTGTGACTCCGTTTTTCTTTCTCTCACTCGACTCCGCGTCTGGGTTGGAGTTGTTGTCGTCTTAGGCTCTTCTTCGCATTCTCTCGACCTCTGCGAGGCATCTTGAAAGTCGCTTGGCTGCCTCACTCCACTCGTCCCGTTTTTCCTCGCATCTGCATTGAGGCGGGTGTTCGCTTTCGGCGAGGAGACGGCGGGGTATCGTTGAATGTATGCAAGTGGGCAATTAATAAATGATAAAAATGTGATACTGGGTCGACGGAATTCCATAGATTTGAGAACTCTACTTGAAACCATCCTAAAAAGGAAAGATGCTAATCTTCTTCAGAAATTGCATTTCTCCGATTGAACGGTGAAGATAGAATACTGTGGTACAGAAAACGTATTCGGAGAAATAAAGAGATTATTTTTGACATATTCTATCACAATTCGTTATATTATTAATATTCTTAAAATACCTTAAGAGAGAATTAATTTCTTATTTTTTTACATTCATCTCACATTCCTTGTGCGAGAGATAGAGAGAGAATTTAACAAATGCATAATGAAAAAACATGGCGCGTATGTACGATACATCAGATTGTTCTCTCGATTGCCCAAGACACGACTTTGTTCTTCGCTGTAGTCATCAGAGATACACAGTCAGGTGTGAATATAGTACTGTAACGTTATGACACTCATTTTAATACTGTGGAACTTTAATTTTTTTATGTTTGGCGTAAGCATGCTAAATCTTTTGCAGATAGTGGGCTATCCAGAAAGACAATACTAGTGAAATAAACCGGTGAAAAGATGAGATGCATCACACAAATAGAGGCGGACTATTCTAATTAGAACGAAAGATAATTGTTCAGCACTTCTTCGCGCTCAACCAAACTATGTAAAAAGGAAAATTTTTTGTATCATGCTCTTACAAGGAAAACTTACTTGAAGAATGGTACACATTTATCATGTCTATGAAAACATAGTGATTCTCCTAGAATACATAAGCAATAAGCTTCCCATTTCTCCTTTATTCAAAAACAAGGTAGCAAGGAATATGTTTCATCTCAATAATATGGCAATGACTTGGCACACAATATAGGTGAACTGCAGGTTCTAAAATTAATTTTTTTTCAAAATCATTTAGGAAGAAGGTATATTGATTAAATATGAAGTAATGCAAATAATATGCAACCATACCATAAAGTAGCAGATCATGTAATGTCATAGATGGTAGTTCACTTCTCTAATAGTTTTATGTTAAAATGAGTTAATCCTGAGACTTTACAATGAAATGCTTTAGGTCTGGTGAAAATGCTAATACTTCATTTTTCTCACATCAATTAATAATCTTATTGCCACCACAAAACCTTAAATGAAAAAGCTAAAATTCAGTACACATAATGCATTACTATCTACGAAATGAATACAAAATTAGTCTTGTTCTTATCAATATGTTGTAACTTTGGTAATATATTTCATATCGTGAACTTTCTTAGATATAAGAGAACTTCTCTTTAAAATATTGAGGATGGGATAGACAAAATGTGGCAACACCTTTGACTCGGTCTTGGAAAGTTTACAAGAATAATAGTCACTTCATAAACAAATGTATCATAACTATCTCATTAGAACTAAATGAGTAATGTACCTTATTTCCCCTTTGTTGCTTGACATATAAAGTTAGTAATAAGGTTGATAAACTGATGAGGTTAGTAATAAGTATGCTATCTTATTTTTTGTATCTACTCATACGGTTTTCATCAAAAAAACTAGTAATGAAAAATTGATTCAAATGTCACATAAGATCAATGTGTTGCTTCAATGTCCATACTCGGAAGTATCTATTGAAGTAAACCTTTCAATTAATATGAAACACATGGAAATAAACAGCTGTAATCCAAGATGTTTCACTATGTTGGACATTACGTGAAAAACTTATAAAAGTTAAACCTGTGTTAAACCACCATAATAACAACTGAAAGTACTATAATGTGCATAATATTTGTATACTATTTAACATATCACGTGTTCTAAGTTAATGGAAACATTTTTCATGCTTTACCATTCACACCCAGAATTTACCGTTGTAAACTATTTATTATTTAGAAATGTATACCTTAAGGCATTGAAATACAACTGCAAACATACTTTTATACATTATCAATAAATTCACTAAAGTGCCTTGTCGTCCCAATGTCACTTTCGTGGTATAAAGTGTCGCATCGCAGAACGTAAAAAAGCATGGATGTTTCAAATCATTTTGGATATTGATCAGAGTAACTCTGCATAGAAACTTTTCATTTAACTCATTTTTTTATATAACTTTTTCAACCAAAATAAGAAAACCACAATCCATCAACTCCAGAAGGCTCGACCATTCCAAATGAATTTTACATCATGCGGCATCAAATTTTCACAACAGGGAGTCACGACAACAACTGATAACAAAAACTACCATCTTGAATGTAGTTTCTTCCAGCAAATTTTGCACTGTTAATCCTTCATGTCTACGGAAATTTTTGTTGACTACACAATATCCGAAGAGCAGCGTCATAGCGAAATATTTACACCCTGCTGAAAAATTGTTGCGATGAAAAGTGTACAATATCAACATTTCAGCGGAAATGACTTAGCGAATGAGTTTAATATACCAAAACATTATAATTGCATGCCCAGTGAACTTATACTACTTACATTTTCGTTCAAATTTAATATAAATTTTTCCAAATGTGACTTCCGATGATAGATTACTACAATGAAGAGGGAGTTTTGATAGATTTGTTGATATTTTTCGTCAGTATTTCCAATATTACTGTCCATTACGTAAAGTATGTATTAATGAGTCGAAAGAAAGTTATCGCGGTACACCAATACATGCCATTACGATACTTAATACGTAAAAGTGCTTTGTAAAGTCATGGCGGGGTATCTCTGCTGATTATAACGAAAAATAAAGTCATATTTGGAAGTACATCTGAAGTAAACAAACCTGCCAAGTTTGTTTTGATAGCTCTAGGAATGTCGCGGTAATGGGCTCATACAAAAAGATCGCCGATTGGTCGGCGATTTGAACTGTCAGAGATCAAGATAAGATGGTCGTACTATAAGTCTTTTACATGTACTATTCTGAAAAATGTGTTTAAACTGGAATTCAATATGAGTTTTTATTATTATTTAGATAAAATTCACTAATTAATTAGGAGAATATTTTTTACGTTATATATTGCCTGAAGAAAGAATTTGAGGAAAGAAATCAAAACTACTTAAGTCTTTTCTGTTAAAAATGTTTTATTGATAAAACTAATTAGTGAATAATCACTGAGAAATCTCTGTATTCAATATGGTATCCCTGAATTGAAGTGTAGTGTCACAGTATAATCCAAAATACGTGACTTCCATTACGTTTCTGGTTATCCTGCGGTTACGATAATTATAGATATTTTTCTTGCGAATGGACTTCAGACAATCACATTTTGCATTGTTTTAATTTTTATTTGACTGTTTGATTAATTTTCTATAATGTACGCAAGATAAGATCTGACCACAACACCAATAAGTTCACACAGTATTTAATTGGACGTTACTGCTGGGGAATTTCTATGCCTTGCCGATCAAAACTGCCTGGAAGAAGTGTGTTGTCTGACGTTCAAACAGTTGATTTCCAACAAGAAGCTGACCATAAACTCACTTCGGAGTTTTTTCTATTTTTCCATTTACGGTCGGGAGAAATCGTAAAACTCCATTAATTCCTCCTGCAAAACGAGGAAGGAAATAAATGTCGACCTATTTTTTTCAGTGGAGGACAAATTTTTTTTGACGCAAAAAGCCAACTATTTTTACATCCTGTCACTCTAGTGGAACGGGGAAAAATTCCGCATACATATACATAACTTCCCTCTCCACTCCTACGACGAATGGAGCTCCTTAATCCTTAGGTTCCCAAATTTTGAGCCGGGGACAATTATTTCGCTCCCCAGAAACACCCATCTTCCATTATCTCCCCCGCCTCCCTTTGCCCCCTTCCCCTTCCCACATCGGACCCCGCCTGCCTTTTCCTCAAGGGTGGGTGTCAGAGAAAGGGGGAGGGAGAGAGGGTACCCTTAATGCTTGATCCTGGTTTGCCATTTTAGACGCCTTCTCCCTCGATAGATGCCTTCCTCCCTCCCTCCCCACCCCTCCCTTGTCCGGCCTGTCCTCTCACGGCCATCCTCCGAGCTACCGAAGCCGTGCTCCCCCACCTCTTCTCTCCCTGTCTCCGCCTGAGAATCCCTTCCCCCCCCCCCCTTCCCGCTCAAATCCAGTCCCCTCACCTCGCGCCTAAAAACCCTCTAACCCATCCCCTTAATTATCCCCGTCGACAACATAGGGCAGGACCACTCTCTAATCTTCCACCTCTTCTGCCATGCTCTTCTCCTACCCTCTTTCACCACCCCTTCCCTCCTTGCCATCCCCGTCCGAGTACTGTGAGACCTAATAAACCAAGTACGTTTCCCCACCCTCCTTCACCATGTCTCATCCACTTCGTCGTAGACGACAGAATTGAACATTTTGTCTACGTACATTTCTTTCACCGTAGTCGAGTTTGGGGTCTGTCATCCACGGAATCATTATTTCATCATGGTCGACACAGGAATGACGAAAATCTTCGTGGGTAAGCGAGCAATTACTCGAGAGTGCTAGGAGAAAAAATGTGTCGCTGGTCATGGTAAATGTATCTGGGTGATTGTAAGAGCATTTTTGCACGTCGGGCTGAGTGTTGAAATCTGTATAACTTTTGAGATGATACATGTACGACGGAACAGGACGTATTGTCTATTAGCAGGCATACCCTAATCTATAAAAGGTTTTATATTCCTAGAAATTCGACTTCGGAGATGACAATTCGTTAAAGAATCTTTATTAGATTTTCTTACGAGGACTCATACTGAGGTATTCGTACTTGGCATCATGTAGAAGGTACCCAACACTTCTTAGTATGTGGGTAAATGTGATATAAAAAGGTTTAGGAGAAGGCAAATTTTTTCACCCATATAAAGTTCTATTACTTTATTATTCTAATACTCATTAATACCATTGAATACTACCTAAATTCTGGCTGAAATTTACAGGTAGAAACGGTTATTAGTAAACTTAACTTCATTATCATATATTGAAATTTTAATGATGAAGTAACACTGCTATTCCGCATATCAATTTATTTTACACTACCATGGTTTCGCCGCTGAACAGCATCATTAGGTTATTTTAATTTGCATGATTTTAATGGCTTGAAAACTTAGATTTTTTTCTCTGTTTTATACCTTATACTCACCATATATTTATACGTAGTTGCTAAATGAATTTCTATCACAATTTATGACTTTTATATTTTTTAATATCATTTCCTCTTGTCTCACAGGACGTTACTCTGTTCTGTGAGCTTACTTGGAACTTCCGGTTTCACGAATAAAACTTATCTCGGTCGGTACATATTTACATGGTGGGTATATTAAGTAAAGGGTTATGTTACAACGCTGCCTAATATTGAAGTGCAATTTGCATCTAAATATGTATAAATGTACTAATAAAAATATCAGAAAATTAATGTATGCAGTTACCATGAAATAATTTCCTTCATGTTTACTTGAAAAGAACCATTTTTGCTTACTGTGTTATGTATTAATAAATAGAGAATATTTATACACTGTTTTTGGTTACAAAAAAACGCGATCTATGGCCAATGAAAATAGAGCAATTAGCATTTGTCGCCGAATATTCTGGAGAATGTGTATTGAGTATCTAATATAAAATAAGATGTCTCTCTTCTTGATCCAATGAAAATATGTTCATACCGAATTTTAAAATACACATGATGGAGTGTAGCCAACGTGCCTTCCTGCAAATTAGTTATGTAGGCACGTGATTTAGTGTTATGTACGCTGATGCTTTCCAATTAGTTAATAATAAAAAGGTATACTTTATAACATATATAAATGGTAAATACTAAAATTTACAACCAATTTTTAACCAGGAACGATTGAAAGCATCAGCAAGGAGTTTCCCCGTCGACAGAAGAACGTAAGAGCGAAAATGGGAGTATAGGAATTTCTTCACAAGTATTCGTGCGCTTTGTGGACGGGAATGCCGATTCTTTTGTCTCCATAATTTGTACTCCAACAAGTGCCTCATATATGACAGCCCCAGACCCTATAAGCACGCACCTATCTGTAATATTTATACTCTGCCTCTGTCTCATATACCTGTCGTTTCGTCTCCCCTCATTCCTGAATTTATCGCTTCAGTTTTCTACGTCCGCGCGGCTGCTCTTTCCAACGGCGTCGAATACTCATCTCCGTCGATCGAGACGGATCAACACCGACGACGACCACACAGACCTCCCGTGGCTTCACTCGTGGGAGGTAATATCGTAATGTCGTTCTTTAGGAAATGGTTGTAAGCGAGAATGGAAACGTGAGTGAAACTGCTTACCGAGAGTATTCTTTTATTCTCTTTTCACTCGCTCACAAATGATGGAGTATTAGTAGTAGAAATATATGCATCTTTGTTTTGGAATAAAATAAGTGTGGGGATTTAATGGGTCTCTCGGACATGGATAACTATTTTTTCACTTATCTCTTTATAATTAACCTACGTTGTGACGAATAAAATAAAACTAAATTAGATGGAAACTTAATAAATGTTAAATTGTCGTGGGGGAAATAAATTGGATCAAGTATTCATGTTAAGAAAGTACGTTTGTGAGGTAGATTCACAAGAACATATGTCGTTCTTGACGTGAGGAATAAAGCAGATTGTAAAGGTAATATCAATGTTTATGGTTATATTTATAAAAGGGATTGTACCTGAAAAAAGCATATCCTGCAGAATTAATGGAGTAAGTATATTAGTAGCTAAAGGACTAAAGTATGTAATAGAGTATAATAAGTGTTTATGATTAGAAAAATTGCACCTACTCTAAGCCTGAACAGATATATGATACTCTTTCTTGATTTTCCAAAATATATTCCGTACGTCGTCGTGTGTGTGCAATTTACATTTTTTAATGTAATACGAGTTAGCCTCGTATGCCAGCTACGGGTAAGCTTTTGGTTGACACACTAGGATCTTCTACTTTGACGTAAATCCTCATTCAGCTCTATCCAAAGCTTTTGAGCCCTCCCTTTGTCCATGCAATTACTCCGCCGAAAATTTCTATTCTTTTCCAACCATCGATTATCGATTCCAAATTCGTCATATTACCCATTCCATCTACGTACTTTTCTGTCTTAAACCGATTTATCTTGATAACTACCTTAGGGGTTACGCTTTGTTGTTGGCCTTCCTTTGTAAGCACACAGATCTCTAAAGATTCCATCCTGCGGTTATCCTTATTCCTCAAGGTTCAAATTTCGGAAACCTCTGACAACCGAACGATATGATAATTTTCAAACTAGCCTTTTCTTACTGTACTTAACGAATTCTTTACCTCTTTGTTCAAAGCTCGATTCACTAATTCCCTTTTCTTTATGAATCTAATTAACATGATGAGAAATTCATAAGTGAATGCCTGCACGACACATGCGTGCGGTGTCGGTTGAGAAAGTTCTCGCATCGTGCTCCTCCCTGTCTACTGTGGATCCTCAGAGTAGGACGAGAGGGGAAAGGGGATCGTGGGATCCAATTTTCGCGTCGACGGAACTTAATCCTGGACGACAATGGTTTCGGGAGTGTGGGACGTGAGGGGGTGGCAGGGGTCCATGAATAAGTCCGTCCTGCTCTCTCGGACCTCACTTCAAATAGGTTAAGGGCCTGCGTGAATGGGGCCGAGGAGCGACTGGGCGGGATGGTTGGGGGTTCGAAGTCTGCGGAGAAAGGAAGGAGGACTGAGCCCGTGATGGGATTGCGGGGGACGGAGCAAGCCGGATGTGACATAGGACGGAAAGGGGATTATTGCGCTTTGGGTGGGAAGGAGAAACGGATCCTGGAGGAGAGAAATGATGATTGTGTACGGTCTATCCCACCTTTTCGACGCCTCAAAAGGCGTCACGGTGCACGTTACGAGAGGGCTGAAAGAAGAAGTTTCTGACTTCGCGATGTACGGACACTGCGATGAGTCCTGTCTCTGATTTCCTCCTTCACTTCGACTCCCGAGGAGTAGAAGTGAAGATTACAATTTGGAATCAGTGGCTTGTCCATGATGACTTGACATCTTGGACCCCGGTCAATACCAAACCTAGTTCCTTATCACAATTTCCGATCATCCTTCTTCGTCTCATTTCTACCTTCTAAGAAAATGTATTAAATTCTTTCCCCCACTTATTTGGAGACTTTCCTATGACTTAATGGCACCTCCAGAGTCTTGAGAAGATCTCAGTGCCCCTTCTTAAAGCTTAACGAATTTATCTCATGAATTCATCAGTCAATTTGCAAAGTACATTTTCTACTTATAGTAATGAGACGGAAGTAGTAATGGTATATTTGATAGAAAGTAGTAGTATTTAAATCTATTACACATTAAAGTTCTCGCAGCTTGAAATGTCCTCTAAAGGGTTGAATGTTGAACAGTAAAGCAATGAACAGAAAACACGAGTCGAGTATCGAAACTTCGCCTCTAAAAGACACTCTCACTCGGTGGAAAACCCGATAGGAATTTATTATTACGGTATGCTGGGAAAGTACCAGAGTAGTAAAATCTATACTTTCGCCCTCAGTACAACTATTGGGTCTGCTAGTAAGACATTTCTATTATATATAGATATATGGAGACCGTAGAAGCCCGGTAGAATGCTTACCTACTCAACGGAGGACTCTGGTTCAAGGACCGCTGACATATCTGGGCTTTTCCAGCTATACCCAAGCTGAGTGATTTTCCACAGAAGAAACTGCCCCCCCCCCCCACCTCCTTATGGAATTTTTACACACCGCGGCGCGCCGTTGGACTTAGCATTTGGTGATCTACAGCTTCACATATCAAAGCTACGATATTAAGATTGAAGACTGGTTTCTGGGTATAGATATTTTTGCGATAAATAATAAATAAATTCTCTAACTTCATAAGCACATTTGGTGCCCTAGGCGAATCCTTAGTTTAAATAATAAGTTCTTGATAACCTGGATGAAGAGGTCATCGATTGGGCCTTCACACGTATCGAAGGTGGGCGCAGGCGTGAAGCTGAAGACAAATAGGATCGTGATAGATGAGGTAGCCTGAACCGAGAAGTGTTGTGCTGAAGGTAGGGGTAGCGGTGGGATATCTCGGTGGAGGTCTGGGTTTAGGTTGAGGCGATGCTAACTGGAAATGGCGATGGTGGGAACGTTGACCACCAGGACGAAGGCGTCACGTCCGACACCTTATTGTTCATCGCCGCCGAACACGGGAGAATCGGACAGCGAGAAAACTTCCACCCGAGGTCGACCATCCGATGAGAACGCTCGACGAGTAGCGCGAGGCTGAAGGCCTACAGGAGGCGGTCGTAACGGCGAGGAGGTACGGACACTCCTGCTCCGATTTCGGTCGCCCCATAGTCCCTTACACAGCACCTCCGTTAAACTCGCAGCATGGGAAGTGGTTTCGGGCAACCAGATAACCATATCCCAATAACCGGATCCCGAGAAGGAATATATTGGCTTATGAAATAAAGCGATGGGGGATAGAATGCTCTTTATTTATTTGAGTAAAAGGGATGGAAGGAGCGAGCGGTCGGTGCTGCCCCGAATTCGGGGATGGACTCGATCCATTGTTTCTGAGAGTCACCCTCGCCGACGAGGTGTGCATGCAGTTAAGGGGGCTAACGCGTTGAATGCCTGTGAGGATTGTCAAGGTTCGATCATGACCTGGGTGTCATATGGATGATGCGGTCTGCAACCGTCACGTTCGGACGTTTCTCAAGTGAGACGTGGGCCACTTACTCGCCGACTACGGCAAGTATATATATATATATATATATATATATATGTGAGTGTGTGTGTATGTGTATTTTTAGAGCATGAAATAGATGATCAGGTCAAAATCAGTTTTTCTTCATTGTGAAATAAAGCATTATGCCAGAATTTTACTTACTACAGAAGTACTTTTCTCATATCATGCATGCTTATTTGATTTTCTCTTGTTTTTCTTTGATAAATTAGGCTTAAATAGCTGTCATAATGTGGATCAATAATTTTGTTTACATTTGAATATTAATTTACGTAAAAATTAATTTGTACAGATTTAGGGAGTAATATATTTGAATGCATTTAGTTAAGCAATATTCATCTCTAAGAGAAATGAAAGATGTTTGGTATTATTCGTAGTTTTCTTAACATTAATTTTTTAAATATTGTGCTGGATCATATTTCTAACTTTGATAGTAGGAGCGAGAACCTATTTTTATTTTTTGTGATTTAAATTTTGGAATTATTTAAGTGGCATGAAAAGAATTACGTCTCTCAAGAAAAAAACTAAGGTAGCCTTTGTAAAAACCGAAAGAACTTCAAGGACGATAACATTTCCTTAAGTTTTTCTATGAAGTTCATGAAATATTTAATTAGGCTAAAATGAAAAGCTCGTCTGATAGAGAAAACTTAATTACTAACCTTGTAATTGGATTAAAAAAACAATGAATTTTTCAGAGAAATATCTTTAGGGGTTATAGGAAAATTGAAGACGCAATATCCTCCTCGGAGATATCTGTAGCTTATTGTGGATCCATTAATGAGAAATTTGAAATGGCATTCGAAACTTTAATCACTAAAACATTCAGAGTAATTAAATCTGCGCAGTTTCATGTGCCAGAGAACATGTTATTGCCCAACTTGGAAATACGAGTGGATAAAGGTAGAGGTACTTTTAATTAGTCCACTTTTTTCTCTACAGTGCATTCTGCTCCATTTTGTTTCATTAAGAAGGAATCACAGCACTACACCCAAAAGAAGCCATGCGCGCGCGATTCGAGAATATTCTAGAGTCAAGTCTCCAACAGAATATATATGCCTTTTAATTAGTTCTTCCTGGGGGCAAGAGTAAGATGAAATTTAGTCCAAATTTTTAAATTTTTTCGTCCCTTTCTCTTTCTCCTTCTCGATTTCTCTTTTTACTCCTCCCCATCATCCTTCCACACCCTTGCCCCCTCTTCATCCCAACCTCCTTCCTTTTCGCACTGGCGCGGGGTAAACCTAAAGAAGTTTTTAATGAGGATCCGACTACGATGAAAGTCATTAGCAAAAGTTACGCCACTATATATATTTTTGCCTCTTTTCTTGAGGGAAAAAACCGACTGTTTTCACCCACCAAACTGCAGTATAGAAAATCTCTTGTCATTAAAAAAAGGAGAAAAGACTTGACATTATGGTACAAGGTAAAAAGACGGGAGAGGGAGGTCGCGGGAGCAGGGAGAAGAAGGAGGTGACTGGGGGAGGGGCGTTTCCTCTAAAGTGAGAAAATAATGGGAAGGAATGAGTGCATTTAGAATAATAAAAAAGAACACTATAGAATTTATAGTCTATTCAAACAAGTGAGAAGGTTTTTTTTACGAACTTCCATACATACTCTGATTTCAATAGTGCCAAGTTTCTAATTAATTATCTAAAAGAAAGAATTACTTGTTTTAAAAAGTAAGTATTCATTAATTACCTTAAAATTCTTGCGCGGTCTCCTCCCAATTTCCACTCATTACAGTTTCTTGAAACACTTTCTTGACTTAAGGTGTCTTTGAATTGTCATTGTTAATTCATTTTTTCAAAAGTCTTATATTTTAGGGTAGCGTGACGTCAACTTGAGTTAGAAATCCTTTGAAATACTCACTCGTCGATGCCACTATTTTATGAAAACAGTTCAAGTTTGAAGGTGGGAGGGATAGAAAAGGGCGAGAGAGAGAAAGAGAGAAAAGAAAAAAGTAACCACATAAGTTATTCAGAATTCAAATTTGTTGTGGCAGAATATTTTAATTGAACAAAGCTCTCGTTAAAAGAAGCATTCGATAGCTTTGGTGCTAATTATTACAATTAGATTTTTATTCCCATTCTAAAGACAGAATCATTCATTCATTTCCCTTAGTACAGTTAAAATATCCGGCTCCTATATTTTTATAATCTGCTTTCCTCGTTTGTAAGAGAACTGTACCGTACTGAAGTGTTTTTCTGTGCCTGTATGCTACGTATATTTGTTTGAAAAAATCTACTCGAAATATGCAAAAGTTTATTTTAAAGCAGCCGCTTTCAAAATTACGTAGTAGGTTTAGGTGTAATGGTTGAATTATTAGCTTCTTTAAAGTTAAGGTGATATTCAGTTAAATTGGAAAACAATATTCCCACTAATAATCTTTATGAAGTATTTAAAGAATTATAGGCTCATTCCTTATTGTCGTTTATTAGTGAATCAATGAAAAATAAAGGATGATATTTGATTTTATATTACTTAAGAGCGGAATAATGAAAAGTAGTAGCTTTTCTACTCTCGTCAAAATATTTATCTTCCCTACCGGTTTCGATTAATGACGTCAACACACATCTCTCTGGTCATTATTATGTTTCAATTCCACCACATTACATCTGAAACTATGCAATTCTTCAAGAGCTGCAGTGAGCAAGTACTCATTAATCGGTTATGAAATAAGCAATTTTCTGATGAATCCAAAAATAATATGTTGTGGAGGTTTTCTGTGTGTGGTAGTTATTGGTATTTAGGGTACATACATCGACTGACTTGGTCACTTAGTACCTCCTCAAATCGAAGAAGAGCCCAATTTTGTTTAAAGCACTCATTCCCGTGGCAAAACTCGAACTCTTTACCCTTTGGTTATCCAGCGAGCGTGCTGCTCGACCTGGCATTCCAAACGTTCGAATTGATAGGAATGATTTTATGAATTTAATTAAAGCGAACCATGTCGTAAATGGTAAAAAAAACCTTACTGACTATTCGACTTCATTTGTAAACTTGTTAATGAGAGATCACCGGCAAGACTAAAATCTTGAAGTTTCCGAAAAATCTCAGAACAAGAGAAAATACTAATCGGGCAGCATAATAAGAGCGCATTTTAAATTTCAACTTTATCTGTATTTATGTCATATACACTGAAGCTCCATTGTAGTAGTAAGTATTAGTTTGAGGATCTATAGGAAAATAATTGTTCCTAAGAATAATTGAAGGTGACAGTGATTCTTATCGATGTTTGTTTTTCTTAGTTTTACTGTAGACGAAGTTTTCACATGGAAAGGACAATCATTTAAATCCATCTGCGGGTATGCAATTTTAATTTAGTTTATCAGGAGAAATCCTGGTCCTACGGATTTCGCAGAACGCGAAATGTCAGGAGAAATGATTACATGAATTCATTATTATTGTTATATTAAAATCGGTATTTTTTCTCAGAATTTGTTGAACGGTTATTTAAATGAAATGGATTACAATATAAATGACATTTCACTCTTACATGCTCATTCTATTAGGTGCTATAGAGTAACCATAATTGTCACCTCTGGTTAAATGATACATTATCAAGTTTAATGACTTATTATTAAAGAAAAAAAATACAAAATATGTCTATATAAACTAAAATATGTAAAATAAAAAGTATGGATACAAAATATGTCTATATACTAAAATATTTCAAATAAAACGTATGCCTAAAGAAAATTATTTATTTTCACTACCCAGGGGACAACTTAGTCACCTTCAGGCGAACCGAATAAAACTATTATGCAATATTCTTAATAGAAACTTGTTTTCGGTGGTGACATTGTATTTTTCAGCATCAAAGCAGGCCATCCACATAAAAAGAAGAATCTCAAATTCCATTGGTTCATTTCATTCATCTCAATTCATTAATTGAATTCATTAATTGATATTACAATTCTCCTCGTTGTAACTCGCGCCATTAATAATATCAATAATAACGTCTCCTTATAACTATGCATTTTGCACATTTGTAAGAATAAAGATTAATACGTTTGTAACTCGATTTCTGCTCAACCAACTCCCTATTTGGCCATATGATTCTGCTTGAAGGTTTGCTCGCGGTCGGTTGGTGAGATACGCAATATTCACTTTCGCTCGTTCGTCCTCTTCAACTACTTTAGAGAGGCCGATTCGGGATGACTGGGGAGATTTGGGGGTGTAGGGAGTTTTTCTGATTTTTTTATTGAGAAGGGACTCGGGGTAGCCACGTCGGAGGAGAGAGGAG
>WURS02000017.1:5943052-5953060 GCA_011762765.2 Rhinocypha anisoptera | reverse complement strand
GATTCGAATCGATTCAGAGGATCCGATTTTTTGACCGAATCGATTCACTCAATACGATTCGAATCGATTTGGTCGAAACGATTCATTCCTTGAAATCGCCCATCTCTATACTAAGCTAACTGTGCGTGACACGGTTAATAGTTAGCGGCGATTTGCTTCACGTGAATCTGTGCTTCTAAGAGTAATTGTGGACGTGAATAATCATGTTGCAAAGAAAATACGCTAGGATGTTTGAACGAGAAACAAAAAGAATGGCTAGAAGAGGCAGGAATCGAGAATTGGCCCTTTCTTTTGAGATATTCAACCCACCATTGTAGTTACTAACAAACCACCGCTGCCTGGCTATGCAGATCTTTCCGACAACTCGTAGGTGCCACCACCCGATGTTGGAAAACAAAGTAACCTCTCACGAGGGAAAGAAAACCCAACCATTCAGCCGTCATAAAACGCGCAACCGACCGTCCTAAGGGTGTGTTCCGATCTCTCTGTGGAGGTACGAGGCACGAAAAACGCTGTGGAAATTAATGTCCCCTCGCCAAAGAAAAGCGTCCTGGGAAAAGAGCGGAAGCTCACTCTGGCCTGTGATATAGTGAGGAGGGTGGGGGCGGACGGAGGCATGAGCTGTACGTGATGCCTCAGCGCCCGTCCGACCAAACAACCCCCTCCACCTTTGCAACCTCCTCCCCTCATCCAATCCATTTAAACATTCGTTCCCCATACGAAATGGAAGGGTGGTATCTTTCGGTTAACCCGCCGGGGGAAAAACAGCATCATCCCTTCATATCCGAATCCCCCCAGAAAAAACCCCAACCTTGCTCCCCTACCAATCTCCTCCATCCCAGCATTTTTTTATTATTTTATTTTTACCTATTGCCTAAAAAACTCGCGCGCGACCCAGTCACGTGCTCGCGGGGAGTAATGCCTGGAGGCCGCCAGGGGAACCGACGCCACCGCACGCGGCTGCTGCCGCCGCCTCACGTGTGGAACACGAAATTTGCCTCTCTCCATTTCTCTCTCCCTTCTCACTCCGCCCGAGACTGCGTTACCTTTGGCACCCCCCGCCATAAATTGAAGTCAGGCCGGCTCTCTCTCTCCCCCTCCCTTCCTTCTCTCCTGCCTCCGCGTTAACGAGTGTGCTTTCTGAGAGATGACACCACCGGAATGCAAACCACGCGAGTCCCTTCCTTCGTCTCCTCCCATCGTTTCCCCTCTTTCGTCCCCCCCCCCACCTCCATGACCCACGCTTCCCATTCTCCCCAGTCGCTCAGTCCCCATCCTCCAAGCCCTCGTCTGATATTGGGAGCGGAGGAGGGTGATGCTGACCGAAAATATTACGTCACGTAACGTTTTACGGATGGCGGGGGTAGAAGGCGCGATGCCAGGAGGATGATGTGCCCGAATTTGGAATGGTAATAGACATCTTGAGACGGAGAACAAAAACGAGACGATTGCCAGGTCCTCGTGTTATGTAGTGTTATATCTCTAGTGTCATTGAATAAAGAGGTAGTTAACAAAACTCAAATGATTAAGTTATAGGTCGCGGTAGCCTAGTGGGTAGAGCGCTTGCCAATTGACCAGAGGGTCTGGGTTTTGTGGACACCTCCAACTAAACTTAAGCTGAGTGATTTTCTGGGTTTCAGATTCACCTGAAACAACATAAGTGACAAGCGGAAAGAAGATGGCTTTGACTTCCTCATGTGTGAATTTTCATGCAACGTTGGCCTTAGAAATAGATGAGCTCTATCAACACCTTAAAAACCAAACTCAGGATTGAATGCTACGGTTAATTAGGCGACGAAAAAAGTAAAAACAGTTATTCCATTTTTATTACTCAAATTCTTAAGTTTTGAAGCTAAAAATGATAAAACTAAGTAAAAAATAGTCAAGAAAATGAAAATGAGAGGCAAGGCAAGGAAAGAGCTCTGCGAGACAAATCATCTCTTAAAAGGAGGATCTCCTACGGCATTGGAATTAATGAAACCAACACCATTCGCTGGGCATTTCCATATTGCGAACAAACCATTTATTGCGAAGGGAAAATCCCAATTCAGTTAAAAAAATTCCATGTTTTCTAGTAATTGAACAATACTTGCCCCAAACATGAAACTGGCATCAATAGAATATTAATATGACACTCTTCGGTGAAATAATCGAGAATCAAATGTACACTTGAAAAGACTAAAAATGAGATGATTTTAGTTGGGGAAAATAAGGTAGTGAATGCATTAATATAGCATGTATTTCGGCAACTATTTTTGCATTTGGGTGAGTTTTTTTTAACCTGGATGACCACAATTAGGACTAATAATAATGCCACCACAAAAATAAAATTATCTTATACTCTTAAGGTTGGGTGGTTGGTTGGGTCGTGCGTGCAGTAGCCACTTGGCATCACCAACCACCGTTTCGTACCAAGTTATAAATATTTACCGTTGTGAGTAACATATGGAAAATAAATTCCACTAGTAGTATGGAGTAAACTTTAAATAGAAAAATTACGCAAAGTATTTCCATACTTGAATAATTAGTAAGTTAGATCTTATGCATTTACAAGATTGGTACAAAAATGTGTAAATCCGCTAGGTAAGCAGGGTCCTAAATGTCTAGAGATAAACTGCACTTTAAAATATGGTGGACGCTCAGGGTGAAGGGGATTTCTTCTTTTGGTTTCAGTTCTCTTTCTTTTTCTCTCTCTCTCTCTCTCTCTCTGCGGGGGATTCCGAAGACATTGAGCGAAGTGTGTACCCTCTACGGCGTGTCCCACGAGCGTCTTGGAGGGCGTTTCTCTTTTTCCGCTGGCAACCAGGGAGCAAAACATAGGGCGTTGGGTTTGCTGGTTTCAAGGAGCTGTGCACGTAGCGTTTTTTCATCCGGTAGAGAGCTTTTTATACGATCTCGGCCCGCCTGGGAAAAAATATAGGCGGGAGGAAGATTTTTCCCCAACGTTTTCCTGCGACGATCTTGTTCACGATGGCGATTCCTTGTTTTTCGTTACGAAAAAAATACACTTTATAGTATTGTTTTTTTTTGGAAAATTCACTCTCTAAAGGTTGAAGGGATGCGAATTTTATTTTCGGTCACCCGTTTTACCTTCATCGTTCGGGCAATGCCGGGTTAAGTTAGATTCATACCTTCTCTAAGAAATAGTAAAAAGATCTTCAAGAACGCGACATTAATTTTAAGGGAATAAATATTTAACATAAGTTAGGAGTTATAAGTTTGAAATAAAAAGTTTTTCCTCGTTATTTGACCTCCGGTTTAAGTGAGATTATTTTGGTATTCGTCAACAAGGTCAATCATTACTCTCAAATACTCACCCACTGCCGAGACACCGCAAACCAGACCTTACACAAGTTTTCTGGCAAGATATTTGGTGTATAAAAGTTACTCACTAGAACGTACTTTGGTGGTATCAACTTATTTATTTTTCTACTAGATGGTAATTAAATACATGCTAGAAGTTAAAATGTATTATTTCACACGAGCTTTGAAAAGGAAACGTGATTATTTATTAATTAATTATTTTTAAATTTCAATTAATTAAATTAAATTTCGATTCAAATTTAATATATTTTAAAAAACAATTAATTTTTCCCGTGGGTTATGTACAGTTAAAAACAACATGAAATATGTATACATTCTCCTATGAATGTTTACGCAAATGGGAAAAAGAGGGGTCTTCAGTAATTAACTCGATTATATTTGTCAAGTTTATCGGATTAGTAATTGGTAGGCTCCCGAAACGATACAACTTAATCGAATTCGTTTGTTCTTATGCACGCGATGTCCTAAGATACTAAAATTAACTAAAAAAATACTAAACGAATTAAATTATATTACAGTCATTGGTAGACTCTGACCTGAGACAAAATACAAATTTGGCAACTTATTTCATTTATTTTTTTGTACGTTTACCATTTTAGATTACCATCCCCCTCTGTTTATTTCAGAGCACAAAATATCAGGACGTCGTTATAAACTGATTCTCTAATCATTGACTAGGTGAAAAACGAACGAAAATGTAATGTGCTAGAATGCTACGTGATGGTGGTTTGAATTAATTCACAACCTTATGAAAGATTAACAAATGTACGGCAGTCAGAGCTGAATTTAAATCAAGCTCCCATTCTGCTAGCAACTGAGTATGTAGAAACAATAGACGCTAGTTAATGAACGTTATGATTCAACGCGAATAGCGCCTTCAGCTTCAGCTCTGTTGAATGTAGCCGTATTCACAATGGTTTCAATGCTGTAATTGGACGGGGACGTAATTTCAAATGGAGGACGTGTGTGGAGACAGAATTTAATGTCGACATCTGTTAGCCCTAATATGCGAAAATTATTTACTTCACAGAACGGGATTGACGATCAATTCCGAACGCTTAATGAATGTAATTGGTCTTCCAACAATTGGTTGACTCTAATAAATCCTTAGCCCTCATTCACCAAAGTTTGAAGTAAGTTATAGCTCATCATCTATGAAGTTACGACAGTTATGTGAGTACTCAGCTGGGAAAATGGAGTTATTATTTCCCTTTATGATCGCATATTTTTTCGTAGCAACGAAAGCAGGTGAAAATTAGACTAGAAGGATATCAAACTTCACAAAAATAACTATTTTATGTGTTAATATATCATTTTAATGCACTAAGATATGACGGAAGGTTTTGTTACAAACATTGTTTCACATTCAAACATTAGTTTTAATCACCCATTTTTGCAGTCAAGAAAGCGATAATAATCTTAGCGGAACATTAAAGCCCTCTATTTTCCATCATTTATTAGTTATTAAAGATGTTTATCTAAAATTTTATTCATGTTATCTACTGGCATGCAATTGTTAATTCAGCCCATTTACTATCCGTTAAATTATTATTGGTTGAACCATTTATAATTAAGCATTTGCAATTTATATAAATAATAATTATGCACTTGCGAAGCCATAATTTGTTCTTGGCGCCTTGGAATTATGGGAACAACGTAAAATGTGATGCAAATTTATAAAATACCCCTTGCATAATCTTTTTACGTTACCTATAGGAAAACGATATTCAAATTAAAGCCCGCGGAGGTGAAGTTGATACTTAAAGAGAAAAATTGTTGTTAGTGCCGTATTTTTTGGGGTAATACGGCACTAAGATTAAGCCAACAATAATCAATTGTGTTTATCGAACTCCGCCATATTTTTATTTCGCATTCCTAATTGAAATTTTGTCTAATTGTAGAATTATTAGCTTGTTGTGAACTTCGATCGTCGTACCTTTACGGTATACTATTTATCATGTTATCTTAATGTATTCCGAACTGCAAATGAAAGTAGATCTTTTGGAAACGCCAGAATTTCATTCTCCCTTGTTTCTTTGCGCTATAGGTAGCTATTTCTTATCGACCGATATGGAAAATGAGACAAATCAAGGATCTTGTCCGGTCACCGTTAATGAAATCCATGGAGATAGGGAATTAACAGGACTAATTGTTCGTCAACTCCGCCAACGTCATGCATAAGATACATATGTATCCCATGGACAAACATAATTAACCGATCAGTCCCGTTTAACATTCATGGCGCCTGTTGGGAAGGGGGTGGGGGGTGGGGGTGGAGCGTCTGCAAGCCGTCGCTTCAGATGTCGATGTGGAGCGGGGGATCGAGAAAAGAGAGAGAGAGGGAGAGGGGGAGATAGGTAGATGGAGGGAGAGGAAAGAGAGAGAGAGAGAAAGAAAGAGGAGGGGGAGGCCGAAGGATTAGTGTCAAGGAGGGGGGGAGAGGGGGTGGAAAAAGTGTATTTAACCAGAGTCAGTGGAGCGCCTACTGCATGTAACGCCAATGTTTGTCCCATCGGGGGAGAAGGGAGGATATTGGGTGGATGGCGGAGGGGGAGGTGTGTGCGAAGATAGGAAGCGAGCAAACAAACTGCTCCGTTTAATCCTAATGTGGTATGAAATGGGAATCGGGAAGGATAGGGTTAGGCGCATGTACGAGTGTGTGTGCG
The DNA here is from genome assembly GCA_011762765.2 of Rhinocypha anisoptera. Lineage (NCBI taxonomy): Eukaryota > Metazoa > Arthropoda > Insecta > Odonata > Chlorocyphidae > Rhinocypha > Rhinocypha anisoptera. Next base: position 5,947,070 of record WURS02000017.1, on the reverse strand, counting down.
TGCGTGTACCAGTGCGTATGTATGTGTGTGTATATGTGTATAACCAGCGCGGTAGGACTCTCCCTTCTGTACTCCGCGGGTGGCAAACAGACACGTGTTGGTGAATGCAATAGCCAGTAACTAAGGTAGGGAGTGCGGTCGACGCAGGCGCCAGCTGCGCGGAGATGAGCCGACCTAGAGCTAATATGCATTGCGCGCTGCGAGAATATTGACGAAAGCTAATGTTTCCGGTAACCACCAATCGGATTCGAGTCATTTGATTCGCTCAGGAATTCAGGAAACGTTCAACATTACACCCACAAGGATATCACCTCGCGATGCTATATTGGCTTCCACCCTCCCGTTTCTCTCCCACTCCCTTTATGTCTCTCCCCCTCTCTTTGGCTTCTCTCCCACTTGACCCTCTCTTTCGTTTCTCCTCTTTTTATACTCGTGCGTATCCCGGTATTTCCGACGCCTGGGATTTTCTATAGAAGGAGGGCACACAGAAATCTCAAAATTTCACCCCCTGTGAAATTGCAAGCGCCGTCCGTGGAACATATTGAAGAATGAGGGGTGAATGAAATACATTTCTTTCCCCAAAATATGTGAAATGAAATTTCAGGCTTAACCCGAGCAGCTTTTAGAACAAAATGAGTCAACATTTTATTTGTGAAACAAGTATTTCAGTTATAAACGAATAAATGAGTGCGAAGAATCGCCAACTTTTTTTAGCTCAAACATTAGGTTGGTCTACACCAGTGATTCCACCCTGGTTTATTCATACTCTGAAAAATTTTGTGAAAACTTAATAGCCGTTTATTTTTTACATTTTCGTATATGCATGGTAAACTTGAGATCTAATTTAGTGCAATTATATAGGGTTTACATAACAGTTCACAGTGTGCATAAAGTTGGTACAGAAAACAAGGAGAATGGGAACCAATTGGCTTCAATTTTATTTGCATAGTAACCATATGGTGTGTTTGTCATGAGTCGAACGGGGTCGTAAAAAGAAGGCTACTTGAGCCACTATTATGTGAAAATCATTATTGTATTGATTTAGTAGAAGTTCACTTTGAAAATAATTAATTAATTATATATTCCATAACATGGATTCATTTCAACAGATGTTATTGTTATAGTAAAATGTAAAAAAAGTGAAAGAATAAACTTGAGAGAATCATTAAACCCTTTCACAAAGAAAGAAAATAATACCAAAATTGCTTTCATTAAAGAATTTTTGGGTCCGGACACTTACATAATTTGTTATTCCATTTTTACTCAATTCGTACTTACATTTCTAACACTTCAGACTACAAAGGTTATTGAATAAAAAAATGTTAGCCGGATTTAGTGTCTGAAACAATGTAAATTATTCTTGTTTCCGTGTATTACATAACAATGGTACCTATATGTATTAACGTAGCATGTTTGAAATTAAACTAGATGTTCATTGTAAATACAAAGTCCGAGGTCGAATTAGCTAATTGGCGACCTGAATCCTTCCTCTGAAGGGATTTGACATCTTCGAGTGGTTGGAATTATTGAAGTACCGTATTCTTACGTGAGGTCTTGATTAATGGTTCCTATTTGATACCATGTCAGGTTTATTACATTATCTTACTCTTTTAATGGCTGTAAGATCTCTTACAGATAGTACAGATATCTTACAGGCCTATATTTGCTACGGTTTGTGAAAATTAGGTAAAAAGTGAAATATTACTTATAATTAAATGACATCTAAAACATAACGTTTTAAGTCTTATGATACAATTATTACGACATGAAAATGAAATTTTTCTATACTATAAGATTTATACCAATACATTTATATTCCTCTTCCCAACGTATGCATATATTTGATTTTTTTTCTGTTTATATTTATACATCCAAACTTTTGTGAATTAATCATATTTCATATTCGTATGGCAATACAGTTTTATAGGCATGCGTTTTACGCCCAATACTCGAAATAATTTATTTTTATACTTTTTCCCATCACCTTCTGCATTTATCATTAAGAATCCTTCTGACACCCAATAGTGTGTATGTCCTGTTTATGACTTGTAAGATAAATTTAAATACAGAAGAAAGTTGATAATGAAGATATCATGCTCATAATTAATTGGTTATCCAGTGCGTCATGGTGATAATTATTGGTTTATATATATATATATATATAGATGTATCTATATTGTGTGTATATAATTAGATATATATATATACACACACACATTTTGTACATATTAAAGGAAAGCAAAGGGATATGGTAAATACTGTATTACTGGAAGGAAATGCTCTCATAATTAACGGGAAACCGTTACCTGAGGATTCAGAGTTCCAGAGGTCGATGGATGTGAAATAGGAAATAACATTCACTTCATTGAAAATAAAATAATTGACTTCTATTAGAACCATCTAGGAATGATTCCAGGAACGCCATATAATGTAATATATATATTTATTTATTTAGCATTTAGTTGCAGTTTACCTTTTAAGAAATATCCTCTAATAGAAGTAATGGGAAGAGTCCTAATAGAAGTAATGGGAAGAGAAGAGAAGGAATCCACCTTTCTTTCGATGTTTCAATTCAGAGAAAGAATAATTTACTACAATAAGATGATATTTTACATGAATTTGCGACATTGGTAGTAAAAAAACACATTAATTAATAAAAGTGAATGGTTAAATCTCTTAGTAGTCCTTATGTATCACAGAAAAGTATAAATATTTTTCACTTCTCCATTTTAGATTTAATCAGGGAGACAAATTTCTGAACGAATTTCCGTAAAAGCAAGAGCTTTAATTCCCATTAATTGCCAATTAACGTAATTGCGAGTCTTCTATAAATTAAAACTGGGGTCTTCAAAATGGTCACATTATTTAGTCTCCCACATTCCGAAACGGACTAATTATACGGATAGGTGATTATAATACATACCTGGGTAGGGAGCAGTATGAAGTGAATTACAATTTAAATTCATCGTTAATTAATTCAATTAATAATATCGTTGGAATTATTATCCAAAGAGCTCATTTTAGCGTGAATTTTATCCACTGAAACGAAAGAACTCATGGCGATTATATTGAACAATTAATCCTACTGCTTGTTTGCTTTTTCAAAAATATGGAGAACGTGGAATGTTTTCTTTGATGTCTGAATTCATTTTCGACAGTGGCTCTTAGCTGTTCCATATTTTTGAATTAAAGACCAAATGGTCTCCTAATTTTTATTTCATCCCTATAACTCATTATCGGGTTACTAATTCAACAATTATAATAGAAATACCTTAATGATGTGCAGTTTTCCCAATGTTTTATATAGTGTAGTGAAAAATATCTGTTGCATTAAAGAAATTCAAGTATAACAATATAATAAATTTTAAAAATCATCACAAAGGTATTTTGACAATTGAAGATTGTATACCGTTTTTGAGCTCTTGATAGCCCAATTGTCTACCGCGACCTCAAAAAATATATATTCTCACCTAACAAATAGGTCTCAGGGTTGAAGAAGATTTTTAATAGTGTTTCTACTTTTAAATAATTATACCTTATGTGAAAGGTCCAATAATTTTGGACCTATCACATTGTGAACCTTGCGTGGACCACATTGTGGACCACAAATTCACCTTGTGGACATGCTTATGAAGGCTCAGTGGTGATTAAAAGAGTTTATGTCCAATATTAAGACAAAGTTTCGGTAGAAAGCCGGTTTGATAGGTGATGGTTTAGCTCAGTTACAATATGCTAAGCCTATCGAATGTGAAAAATCACATATCAGGGTGGAGGGCCCAGTTTCTTTCTCTGTATCGCCTGTGGGTTACCAGGAAGATCTGGTACCCACTCAGTAAACTTAGTGGTGACCAGAGATATCACCGGGTCTTTAACCCGAATCCCTTGCTCGGGGTCTAAGTGCTCTACCCTTTCTGCTGGAACGACCTCCTCTTGTGTGTGTGTATGTATATATATATATATAGAGTACGGCCACAGGGGTGGCGACGAAAAACACAGGACACAGAGAAAAATAACACTT
>WURS02000017.1:5921395-5941511 GCA_011762765.2 Rhinocypha anisoptera | reverse complement strand
TCAACAACCCATTGCCCCTCTGTGTACCCCTTCCATCCACCTTTCCTGTCTTTTTTTTTGATCTCTCTCTCTTCTCCCCTCCCCCGCTACAAGTCTCCCTCCTCCCCTCCTACATTTCCCACGGTTTCCTATTTCCACCCATCTCCCCCACCGCCACCGTCGCCACTGTCTCCTTCTCATCCTCCCGCCTCCGCCAAAATCTCTTCTTCACGCCGTCAAAAATCTAATTACGACGCCGCTACGGTTTTCCCCATCCCGACTGGCAGGACAAACACGATTCCACGAAAGGTCCACCAACCTGCTTTTCTACTCTCTCTCTCTCTCTCTTCTCACCCCCTCCCCCCCACCCTCCATTTGACACGCACACACTCTTCTCGTGTCTCCTTCTTATGCCTCATTCTCTTTCTTCCACCTTTCCATTTCTCTCCCTTGTTCACTCACTCTTCTTCGTACCACTCACCTTTACTCCGTAATCTGGAATTTCTTTCACTTCCCCTTCATTAATTCGGAGATATTTTTATTTAAAAAATCACTGCTCAGGGGAATCCAGTAATTTTTTATTTATTGTCTATTCCACGTGATAGCCTTACTCATCTCTTATTAGGTGGTTGGAGAGGTCTCTCTGCACCCTGGAGTCGAGTTTCTCAATTTGGTCTTCCCGTATTGACTCTCTCTTTCTCTCTATCTATATATACGTATATATATATATATATACACACACACACACAATAGGGCGGTTGTTTCTGTATGAATGTGTATGTGTATATATATATATATGTAAATATAAATAAATAAATATATATATATAATCACCGAACAACTTGAAAACACTAATACAATAAAAGAGGGAAAACTCACATATTTTTATTTTTTCACATAACTTTCGGACGAACTTCCATTCTACGTCGGTCCTAGCATCATTCCTGCTACTTCTCAACAAAGGACGGAAGTTTTGTTCGATAGCTCTGAGAAAAACTTAAATTTGTGTTCCCTCTTTTATTTGTTTCTGTTTTTATTGTATTTTCACCCATATCAACCACCAAAAGGCATAAAAAACGATAAATAATAAAAAAATAAGAAAAGATATCATCACAACAGGTGGAACAAAAAAGTGGTGAGGAAGAAAAGAACTTGCACTACTGGAAATCGAAAGTTTCGGGTTAAAATCCCGATTGAAGGCAATTTTTTTTCTTTTTAGAATCGGTGGGTTTCTTACTCACCACATTTTGTATTCGTTATTTTATGTGTTGGTACCCCTTTCCTTGTTTCCTATTATTTCTTATACATATGCTAGATTTAGCCTAAGCCAGGCATGACGGGACGTAATTAAAATTGGATAAAGCACTTATTTAAAATTTAACTTGTTATACATAAACAACAGGCTGAAACAGGAATAAAACGTGAACCTACCGGTTATATGCCAACAAAACATCTTTATATTTGCTATAAAGCCATCCGTCTGCCAAAATTATTCTCTGTTAGTTCCGTTCATAGATAAATGTTTTGATGATTTGATCACCACATAAAATATCCACGGGGAAAGACGGGTTAAGATGCTCTCCTATATGGAGGTAATATGTGATTTTATTTATTGTCATTGCACGTGCTGGAATCACAAGGAAATACGTATAACCTGAAGGTCTCCTTCATGTTCTACATTACTAATCTAGATGGTCAATTTGGCATCAAAATATTGAAAAAGCTGTTCGTTAGCAATGAGCAATAATTTTACTCTAGTAGGGTGAGTAAAAGTTATTTCGGCCCATCGTCATTATTGTAATTGTATCAGGGAATTTTTTAAATTAATTAAACAATTAATTTAAAAGTTTTTAATAGATACTTTCTATTTCCTTTGATAGTAAGTAATCCAATATTCACAGGTGTCCAATTGGCTAAAGATATATGAATTTTATGTTTGCCTGGCTACGCGGTATCATGTTTCAAGTATAACATAATTAATTTTCCCTTATTTAAGTAATAAATATCTGTGTATAATGCGATATTAATTTTGTACAGAAACTCTTCAAAGTTTACATTAAAAAAGTTCATTTTTCAAAATCGTTCCTTCTTTTCACAGTAATCATTTTTCGGTGGATTAAGAAAATTAAAATATAATAATCATCTCCTTATCATTTACTCATCTTGTTTAAGTATCGTCCGAAAAACAACTAAACAAATAATATATTCTCATCTTCACGGGATTCCTTAACTTAGTACAATAAAGCCAACCCTCATTACCTCTTCTGTTACTTGTTAGATAATGTACTTTCCTAATTTGTTAGTTACCTCTTGGACTTAAGCGAATTTTGACAGAGTCGAACTCTGTTGTCAATTCTGTTTCCTATCCGAACTGCTTCAAAGGTACTACAAAATCTCAGCCTTTCATATTTTTTTCATCCTACTTATAGGATTAGGTGGAAGAGGAAGGTCTAATGTCTCAATCCCTCCCCGGAATAAAGAATATCTATGTATTCACCCAAAGAATCTCTCAAAACTATTACGGGCGTAGTGTTTAGAATTTTCGAAGTAGTTCATCCAAGTTCTATTTTATCTAGTATGATGCTGATAATTGGTTTTATTTATCAGATTTAATTGGTGGATGGTAATTGGTATAAATTCGTCGAAGTTATTAAAATCGCTCAATTTGATTCTCAATACATCAGTTACATAGCTTACAAATATAACTGCTGTCTGAACTTTCCCATGTGACCTGTGCTTTCCCCCTAAGAAGGTTAAACACGAGTGATAGACAAACAGTCTTCTTTTTTAAAGTTTTTCAACGAGTCCGTTGATTTACATGAGACATGAATCAGGGTGAATTAAAATTATTCTATGTTTTTATACTCTTATTCAAATAATTATATTATATTCGCAGATGTTTTTGTTAAAATCACTTCATCTAGATCAACACGTAAACAATGCAATTATGGGCAATAGTCGTTCTACGTGGATTTTCTCACCTGTAGTTTGGGTGAAGAAATGAAAGGGTGATATTTTAAATTAAACACTATTAACATGTGAGGAAATCAGTATATTTAGAAGATGGGGTGTGATGTAACATTTTTAAATGGCAGATATATTAAGATATATTACTTAATCACATGTTGTACGGTTTCATGGATACATTACTCATGAACTGTAAAACTAAAAAGTCATTAAGAATAAGTTGTAACGATCAAGGCGTGGTGCTGTGGATTACGGACAGTTTCATGGCAAAATAAGTAGTAAACTTCCAAGGATAAATATTTATTTTGACTCAGGTCTCGATGTCAATGCTTATAAATGTTAACCTCCCTCTTTATATCTAATAAACTAAAAATTTAAATGTCAAAAATAAATATTTAAATACGGAAGTTTGTTACTCGTTTCGCCATGAATAAATCTATTAGGAATTCTTATGGTTACAGATATTAACTATGGTACTCATGGCCTTTTATTGTGCACAATACAATCCTTTAATTGGTGTTTATATAGTTAAACGTCAAATAGACCTCTCTGTGACCTTTAAAAAATTCGAGTAAATATTTTGACTTTGGATTTACTACGTTTATTTACATTAAATTACAAGATGCAATGACTTTCAAAGCCGAACCTAGTATATACTATGAAAAATTCTGTTCGCTTAGCTTGACTTCTTCCATAATAATCTGGGTAATATTGAGCCCATCTGGGTTAAATGGATATGATATGTTATCCCCCTCCCTCCCTCAGAGAGATATAAACTAATAAACGCGCCAGGTGCGTCCTCGTGCGGTGAAGGATTTTCTCTTTTGAAAAAAGTGAGTGAATAGCCTGAATCGAGAACCAGGCAGGGTCAAGGAGTTTCCCGTTGCTTTCAGGCGCGCTCGTTCTCGCCCGCGGCACTTCCTTTTCGCCTCCCTTCCCCCTACCCCTTTTGCCCATTTACAACCACTTGAAATCGCTTTCGCTGGTCCATTACTACACTATTACTATCTTCTCTTTTCTCCCCTCGGTAACCCCAAGCCATACCTGTTATCCTCTGCCTCCCCTCGTCTCTTCCCACTTATCTCGATCCTGCGGCTCACTCAGCTATCTATCTCTCTCTTTTCCGTTTATCTACATTCACCCTCCTCTAGCGTGGCAGTAGTATCAGCGGAAAAGCCTCTCAAACGCCTTTAACGAGATACTATTTCTCTCTTTAGCTTTAAACCCTCCCACACTCTTTCTCTCGTACTACCTCACTCTTGTTTACCTCGGTTCCCTTATTCTTAGCTGCCGCTTGATCTTCGTCATTCGCTGTTTTTTTTCCGTCGCTGCTTTCGTCTTTCTAAGGTGCTCCCAAGATAATATCTCGTCCAAATCACGATTTCTTGCCTGGGAACTCCCGGTCTTCTCTTAAGTCCTTCCCAATGTTCTCTGTTAACATCCATCCTCTATTTAAGAAGTGTTATCCTTTTCTTTTTATTGTTATGGATTGAGTAGGAGGGCTTGAAAAACTAAGTGTTTCACTGTAAGTAGGTAAGGAAATCAGGCGGTAATTTTCTTCGCTTCGCATTTCGTCAGGTTTACCACTGTTTTAGGCAGATATTCCACTCTTTAATTCTTGGAAGATAATTATAAATTTGCCAGAATATAAATTACAACATAATTTTTAACACTTAAATACTTTTATTCCCTCCAAAATATTGAGTATGAAAAGGACACTTGAGCCATAAATATTGCTAATTTACACTATTTTTTATTACGATACACTTTTGTACTTATCTGCTAAGCTTTTCGCAGGCTAATCTGTGGATCAGAAATATAAATAACGGTATTTGCTTATATATAATTTTATAAAGATTTGACATGGACTTATTAATAACTCCAGCATGACTTTATAGCACATGGACAAAAATATGCCAGTGCGTAGTAGCCTAAATATGACGAGCTTAAATTTTATGCTATTCGTTGCTGAAGCAATATGAAGCTGTATTTATTCGTATCTTGCCGGCGGTATATTTCCAAATATGTATCTCATCATTTTGTTACATTTTCTTCATTAGTTTAGCTTTAATAATCGTTAAGTAACATTTATAACATACTGATATTTATATTTTATTCTACTTTTGGGCAGAGTAACTGTCTCACCGCATTTTTACACTCATAAAGTAGTGCCTACGTTTAGAAACTTTCGGGTTACGTTATTGATTTCGGACTGAAGAATTTTAGCACTTAGAGTAATACTATGTTAAGAGTTTTATGGAAGTCTGTGCATGGGTTAAAACTAATGAATGTTTTATCACATCCAACGACGATACTTTGCCGCTGAGTGTGATTTGTTTTTTCTCTCCATCGGCAGCATCTGCTTTCCCCCACGCCTTTTTTGGCTGATGAGATTCCGGAGACCATTTATCATCCATCTCACTTAAGCGTATCAAAGGAGTGCGGGCAAAGTGGCTGCCTAGCATATTTACGACCCAGCGGGCTTCTTGGTTCATTTCTCCTGTGTAGCAGTATTTAAATTATGCCTCGCGGAGACAGTGTACTTGTAAATGGGCATAAAATTGCAAAAGAAGAAAAAGTAATGGTTTTTCGGTGCGATTTGATTGCTTAAGCAAATATTTTTTACATAGCTATCAATATTCTACGTTGGCCACTATATTTATTCACTCGTGATCATTTAAGCATTCTTGATAATTTGAATTTCGAAGAAATCTTTTTCAGTGGGAATACCGCAAATTTATTATCAGCTGAGATATTCTCGGGGAGGATTGAGATTCATGTGACTATTTTCTCGTACTATACATCGAATTTCGTGCAGATCCCAAAGCGTTATAGCTAGAAAGCAAGCACGCAGAAGAACTCTTCTGGATTACTCTTGTGACTAACTTACTTGGCTCTAATCCCAAAGTTAATCCACCACGTACTTCATGACTTTCTAATGAACTATGGTGATTGGGCCGCTGGAAATTCTGATGACAAGTGAAATCTCAACGGTGTCCCAGCGGTGCACTGGTCGTAAGATGCTCCGTTGAAAGAAAATACATCCTAACTACACTGGCCATTGTTTAGCTAAATTGATATTCATATTTTTCGGTGAATTCATATCCATAATTATCCTAGTTGAAAGTCCTTTCTCATTTCCATCACTTGTCCTTTCACTGACATATCTCAATTTAAATTTATTTTATTGCACAGAATGTCCATCCAGTCTATAACTGTGAGTTTTATGGTTCATATGATTCAGTGTCGTGTGAAAAATTCCTCTTTTTACGAATTGCAGAATGTTTTTGGCGTTGCTTAGAGTGTAAATTAGGCTCATCTAAACCAACATCTCCGATCTTTTCATGTTACAACGAGCTATTCAGTGCGAGTCGTTAGCAGAGGGGGGTGGGGCAGGACTCCGAAAAGGGGATGATCCGGATTTTTCAAGGCTCCCCGCCAGGATCACGAATGCGATGCCGTCTCGTGGTCCTTAGGGATGCCTTTAAAAGGCAAAAAGGATGTTTTTAAAAAGATTGATGTAGTCATTATGGGTTCGAGGGCCGATTGCGTCTGGCTGATAGACTCCCGGAGCCCGCTCCTGTCGGCGACGCAATTAACGCATGGGCACCAAAGGAGGACGGAATCACACTCTTTTGTCACGAAAGCGTAAATCTATTTGGTCTTCAGTACTTTCGTTCCCCATGGAAAGGGCGATCACATTGTTCTTGGACATTTTTCGTAAAAACTCTTATCAATTATTATTCGGGTAGCGCAAGAATCTTAAGTTGGGTTGCATAATACATTGTATAAAATAGATTTATGTACTAAGAGCTAGTAAAAGGAGGAAATAGGCGTACATTTTGATTTAAAAAATACTTGTTATTTGTCATTATTTTTATTTGTTATTTTACTTATTTGTATTTGTAATTATTTGGCTTGTTTGAAAAAAAGAAATAGAAACCAGAAGTTACCCGAAATTATGTTTCATGTCATATAGATTCGCGTTATTTTCTAGCACTTATTTTATGTATTATTATGATCTTAGGATATAGCACACATCCGTAAATCATACCCTGCCATACTCCAGTGGTGGTTGGCAGGGTAATAGGTTAATATATGACTAGATATTAGGTTGATTCTTTAGTTTTGAGTAATTTGAAAGCTTAAAACCATATTGTTTTACATTAATTATGATAGATAACTTACTTTAGTTGCATTATCAGCTCCTTTTTCCAAGTGGTTGTCGATTAGTGAGTTTCTAGGCTTCTTGAAAAATGCAATAGGTTAATGACGATGTATCTATGGTATATAATGATAAAGGCTCACTAATAAAATATTGTGGACTAATAACTTCCGGGAATTCGCTTCGAAATAATAAAATGGAGGTTATAGAGATTTAGATTACTGTCGCTTATTACATGATTACTGTCGACAGGTGAAGGAGCCTTTGGCACCTGAAAACATCAGGGCTTTTGAAAAACAAAAAAGTGAATTAGTCGTTAAAAAATTGCACGAGAGTAACAATCCAACATTCATTCATACTTGAAGCATGCCTAAGCAGAAGTCCCTTGAGAAAAAATGGTTTCATGTAGCAACACAATTATCTTGAAGGAATGTGGTATATTAATCAAAAAGTTGCGAGTATAATTGAAATATCACTCGTGAAAACAAAAGGATCGGAAATCCGTTAATCGATAGCCTAATGTAGGCGTACTCGAATAATTCATCGTTCGACATTCCATCTTTATGACGGGCCTTTCTCTCCTCCCCCCTACCCTACCCCCTTTCCCCTTTGAAGAGAAAATGGCTCCATTGTGTGGAGTGCATAGATACGCATTCAGGCAGAAAAAAATTTAAATATCTTTCGCAGATCCTTTCAGTGGGGGATGGCATAATGGGGGCAAGGGAGGTAGAAGGGGGGGAGGGGAGGCGTTTGAAAAGGGGCGAATAAAAAAGTGTGACAGAGAGGAAAAGAGAGAGAAGAGGGGGAATGAATGGAAGGGGAAAATGTTGATAATAAAAAGGAAAGGAGAAAGGCGTCTCTTTTTAAAGGAATGACTCCGCGCAACCCTCTTGATAATGAAGAATTAGCGAGAGCACCGCTTCAAGCGAACATTTTTGCATATTTTTTTTATATTCTGCACGGGGTACGTTTGTTTTTTGAGTATGTTGACGAAGGGAGCGAGCGGGAAGGTAGAGGTGGAAAGGGCGTAGTCTGGTGCGTACACTTTCCATTTAAGAATAAGTTCCCCACTGCTCATCCATTAACTCTTTCATCTGTTTCCCTCTCTCGCTCTCTCTTACTCCTGTATCATTCTCATTTCCTCCTCCGTGTTTATTCTCTCCTTATCCTTCTAGTGTCTCTCTTCGCGTTCATTCTCTGCCTCTCCTTCATCTCCCATCCTCCTCCGTCAACTCGTCCTCACCCCTTTACTCTGCTTATGACCGCTTCCATCTCGGTTCTCATTTTATCACATACCTTGTCAGTCATCCTCTCTTACTCTTTCTGCTTCAACTGTTCTTTTTTCGCTTGCACTTCTCTCTTTCCATCGAATTTCCTCAGCCGTATACAATCTCCCCGTCCATCTTAATACCTGAATGACGCTTTCCTCATCTTTCTTTTCCTTTGCACATCCCCTCAGCTCACTGTATTAGGATGCGGCAGGGAAAACAGATTTCCATATTGTCAGGACGAAAATTATTTACGTATTGTTACGTCACGGCCCGGGAATGGTTTAGGGATCGTACAAAGAATATCTCAGGTTAATTTTTCTTTTTATTCTCGCCTTTCTTACATCCGTCCACTCCAGATACTCGCACCGTTTGACCACACTCCCGCATACCGCCTTCGGCGTCCGCTATCGCACACACACACACTGCCTCGCTGCGCTCACTGCACCGCGCTTTTATACCACCCCCCTCCCCCCCCTTCCGCACTTCTCGAAACTTCGATCGGTTCGCAACATCTAATGGGCCCACTCGACCGTTCTTACTTCGGTTCGTAGAATGTTGGAAAAAAACCAGCAATAATATTAATTTTTTCAATACCTATCGCTCAATATGCAATGTTTAACTCATAGGTATTAATCAGTAACATTATCAATAATGTGTTTCAGGCTTAGAAGTACTCAACATTTGTGTGAGCAGGATACATTATTTCAAAGTCTTTAGGAGGTAAACCCGCATTGAAAGGATGAAGAATGTTGGCAAAGACAATAGAAGGAGGGATAAACGTCAAATAGTAATAATAATATGTGTATGCATATATATATATGTATATGATTCATGCGAGTTTCATTCATAAGGTCAGAAAGGTTAGAACGTACCTGACGAAAATGACTACGTAGTGATCGGGGACTTGAATAATGTTCTGAGTAAAGGATAGAAGGCAGTAATTTGGTTAACGGATAAGAAATAGCCTCAAGGAGAAATTAGTATAGTTTTGTAAAAGAAGGTGTTTGTTAGTAACGAAAACTTGGTTGAAACATCACGAGGGACGCGGTTAGACTTGGAAAGCGCGGAGATATATCAATTAGATAGAAAAAGCGTTATAAATTATTATAGCTTCCCGGAAACGGACGAGGACTCAGACCACAATCTGATTACGATGAAGTATTACGCAAACTAAAAAGAATAAAACACATAGATTAGAGAATTGGAACATACACAATTCGGCCACAACAAAGAAAGAAGAAGATTAGGAATCAGTATATATAACTATAAATGAAAGTAACGTTAGTAAAATATTGGACAATATAGGAGATATCAAGAGCCACTGAAAAAGTATTAGGAGTAATAAAAAAGTAAAAAAACCATTGGTTTGGAAGGATATATATAGGAAAAAGGTAGATCGTAAAAAATCTATAAATGTCAGTAAGGAGGGCAAGAGTAGTAAGTAACGAGGAACAAGAATAAACTGAGGCGAGAAACTGATATGGCGAAGGAGGCATGGTGGAAAGTGCAGTGCGAGTCCAAGGAATAGTTACAGCAGCAGTGAGAAATGGTCGCACCGTACAGGGAAGTTAAAGCCTTTTCCGGGAATAGAACAGAAAATACGACGTCCACCTTAAGAAATAAGCCTGGAAAGGAATACATAGAATTGGTAGGTATTAAGTTGGGATGGAAGAGATATGTGTAGGAACTTTTTAGTAAATGGAATAGACCTCTACAACTAAATTTAGAAAGGGAGTATGAAGTATTTGGGTATAACCTAAACCCTATAATAGACAGCAAGATAGTAAAGGCACTATGCGACATGAAGTTAAAATATGTTGTCGAAGAAGACAGTATACAGACAGAATTATTTAAGGGTTTAGGAAAACTACTTCGAGAAATAATTAGACAGATGGGAGCGATAAAACCTGTTGGTTATAACGTAGAACATATAAAATCTTTTGAAGAATATATGGCTCATTGTAAAAGTCTATATGACTCAGGCCGTGTAAGAAAGGGTAGTAGGCCAAGAATCTGGATGAGCACAATTAGGCAAGGAAATAAGATAGGGTTACTCCCTGTCTAGCTAGTTAGTTAACTTATATTCAGGGGAGACGTTAAAAGCAGGATGAGCAAGCTCTGGTTGTTGATTCAACAAAAGGACTTAAAACACAGGTGCGCGATTGACAAGGGTAATGTGAGAATAGATAGGTTTCCAATGAAATTATATTTTAAGTAGACGAAAGTGACAAGAATCCCGGGAAAGAGGGACGTTAAGTTTAACATAAGACTGGGAGGTTTAGTCGGAAAAGGTAGAAAACTAGTTGTTTCGATAGGGAAAGACTAAAAGGAACTCGGGGATAGCGGCAGGGTCGAAATGAAGGAGATGGGGTTCGAAAAATAAGGTTTTGCGGAAAGAAAACAGTTCATTGGTTAACTATCATTATTCTTCAAGTGTAATTGCTTTCGACATATTTGTTTAAGGAAACATGCTCTTGCTGACGCCAACCATTCATCAAACTTAGTTATGGTAACATTCATGTCCTGGCGGGATTTTAACCGGCAACGTTTGGCTCAGCCGGCTCGTTTGGGTCACTCGACTAACCGGATCGGATAAACAATTCATGACAATAAGATTGGAAAAATACGTGTTGAGGAAGAGAAGGAAGGAAATAAACAAAGGAGTTCAAGGTTGATTGGAGGCTTTTGATGTGTGGGTTTGGTAAAGGATGGAGGAAGTATAGTATCCACTTAGTAGAGGAAAACAAATATTGAAATTATGGAAATGGAGTTGTGGCAGTTGTTGGAAGAAATTCGAACAAGGCAGAAAAGTGGTAGATATACATCCCCATAAGCTTCTGAAAACTGTATTGGAATGTAAAAAATTAGGTAAGCGGTCAATATATCTTAGATAGGTGAACGTTTCTTAGCTATAGAGCCCAAGAAAATACTACCTTATTTTTACTTATGTGGGTTTTCCGAGCTTATTAAATAAATCCCTCAGCCCACACCTTTGCTTTATAATAGTATATATTGCTATTTAAAAAAAAAATTCCCTCGGATAATTTATGTTTTAGTTGATAATTTTTATTTTATTATTTCCTTACGGGTTAATTAATCTAGTAAGTGTTTCGATCTAAAGTGAATGTCGGCTCTTCACTCTCAAAGTGGCTGTCTTATGCGGATAACTGCCTGCTCACATGCGGATGACAGTCTTGGTGTGTCCACTCGATTGACAGGGGCGTTTTATATCTGCTGGAAACTTTGCACATTTCTTTCAAAAATTCTCAAAATAAGATTTACTTGCTCTTGTGATTTGTCCGTTACCCCGAATTCCTTCACCCGAGGCGTTCTAATCATATCGTTGGCTCCTCCGAAATTCTTCTAAGACAATAAACTTTCTTTCCGCTGCATGGAATCCCTCCCTCCTTAATCCACCTCCATTCTCTTCCCTCGCTCACCTTAATTTCCCCTCCTATCGTCCATTATCCCCTCCAGCCGGCAGTGCCCCACTCCACTCCATCCCTTCTCTCTTATCCCCCTCTCTCTCTCTCTCACTCTCACCCACCCCTCCTAACCCTTTCTAGCCATCACATTTTCCCTTGGCCTTTGACCTTATATCTCCATCTTTCCTCATGATTCAGAAGTTCCATTACTGAGCTTTTTCAACCCCCATCTTTGCAACTTCTTCACCCCACTTTCCATTGGCTACCCCCCTCCCCGTTCCCTTTTTACTTCCCTCTCCTTTCTTTCCCGTGTTCTACCTCCTTCCTCAGGCACTTTTCGCACCTTTGCCTTCTTTCTCTCTCTCCACTCCTGACTCTACCCCTCTTCTGCGACACGTTTCCCTTCCCACTTCCTTCTCTTCAACTCCCTGACTGACCCGCCACCTTCAACACCCCCTACTATCCTCCTTAAGAGCAAAATAATTAATTTCGTCTTTTTCCCGACTCCCGTTCCTCCTTGCCATTTTTTCCTTCTCTTTGCTCATATCTTCACTCTGCTTCAGACTCTGTCGCCGTCTTAAAAGCTTGATTCGCATCAAAATGCATTTTTTTACGCGTTCACGGCTATTTTAAGTGACTATCTTTCCTGTCTTTATCCCTGTCACCCCAACCCTCTCGTACAAACTCAATCTCCAAGGTTAATCTTTGTTATTGACCAAGCCTGGTTCAAGCTCTATGAATGAATTCGTTAGACGGAATGAAAAAAATATATATAAATATACATAAAAATGTAAACAACCAAAATGGAAGGCAGTCTTCAGGAGAAAGATCAATTTTCGGGTTTGTAACACATCTTGTGGTAGTTTTTTAATTCATGTTACTTGAAGAGTTGATTAATTTTTTTTACTTTTAATTTAATTTCATTTATGAAATAATTAAATAAATTTGTCGGCTCGAACATTCCAAATTCAAATTTCACGTAGTAAATTTTATATCTTAACTTACTGCCAGAAGAAAGCTCTTTTCATGATATGGTATTTAACTTTGCATTATTTTTTGTTCATTTTACTTTACATTTTTTGTGTATACTTATTGGTACTTTTGATTTCAATCAGTCTGATGGTTGGTATTGCTATCTGAGAGTACGAATACAAAATCTCCCAGAGCTACTCTCAATGGCGTGTGCAGAAAGTGTCGAGGTACGATTATAATTTTCTTTCACTTAATGAAATGACATTCTTTAAAAAAAATGCCGTATCAAAAGAAAAGAATACACGAACCTTCTTCATACTTTTACTGTTTGCCACAAGAATATCGCACAAATCCGGGTAAATAATATCCTAAATAAATATTCTTTTGAATATTGCAAGGAGAAAGGGCGCTTAATTTGCAAAAACGATGAGTTATTTTATATGGAGCATATTACGCCAATTCCCGAATGAGAAAAAAATATTCTTTTCCTTAAAAATGGTTCCTCAAAAGCCTCATTTCCTTATATATTAATAAATGTGAGTTGGCATCCGATGAATTCTCAGGAGAGGAACTTATACAACTTGAATGCTTACCTAAATTAAAGTGAAATTTATACTCCTACTTTCTCAACTTCCATATATATCCGTTATATTTACATTAAAACGTAACATTTGTGGTTTCCGTTAATGCCTCGATGATTATTTTGCCTATTAATTCAGCCCTCCTTCAAGGAGAGTCACAAGAAGTTGCTATGGATTTTTTATGCTCATAAACTCACATTATACATATGTAGGTATATGCACACCTGGAAGAATTATTTTTCTAATATTCGGGTATTCCAGTCGGATGAAAAACGCCAGCAGCACTTTTCCCCCATCTCCTTGGGCTCACCTCTGGGCCCATCCATTATTTAAGTATTTTTTTATGGCTCACCTCTTAGGGACTTCCTCATTCATGGATTCACGACAACTCTTGGGCATCATAAAGTGTCTTTTTTCTTAAACACTGTCCGACCCCTCGAGATGTTCCAACCATCCACTCCCCTTCGAGATCTTACTTCGTCCTCCGCTTTCCCCTATTCCTCCATTTCTCAGTATCTCCCCCCGCCTCCCTCCTCTCCACCCTCAGACTCTATTCCGTCCTTATCCCACGTGGAATTTCCTCACCCCTCCGTGCCTTTTTTATTAGACACGTGGCGTCGCGTCCCGTTTCTTCTTTGTTTTCCGGCTTATCAAGCGAAGGCGCTCTCTATGCGTACGCATTGACTTTTCTGAAGTTGAGTCCCGTTTCGCAAAGTAGGCTTGTCGTGACGATATCTTCATCTCTGCCTACCCCTTTTCCACTCTCCTTAATTCTGATCTCCGGTGAGAAGGTGTCAAACATGAGTCTTCTCGGAGGGAGACTCGTGGCATCCCTTCGCAAGCTGAATGTAGACATGCCCGATAAAAATCTGCTCTTGCTCTCCGGAATGCAAACTCTTGGTCCTTTAGGGGAACCGTTACGACAGGAACCGACTTAGCGCATGCGAAAAAGACGTTTTCGCTATCATTAAACAGGTGAATATACAGAATAAGTGAACAAGTTGTTTTAAATTTCATCTAGGATTTATATCCATGGGTTGGAATATTTCAGTATATGAAAACTAGTTTACAGCAAACTAATTGACTGGGTATCGAAAATTTGTATATATCTTTAAATAAAACATAAGTAAATTAAATATATGTTTGTGTTTGTATATGTAGTATATATTTGTTTATACTATAACGATAATACATTTTGTGAGCAAAATGGAACTCCTTGAACCGTTTTCATTGGAAAAAACTGATTACTAATTATTCTAACCGATTCTAACGTAATACGCGGCTGGGATCTCTCAGTTATGTCATTACATTTAAATCATAAGAAATTGATACGGAAATGAGGACTACGTGACTTTAGGGCAGCCATTTGCTTAGGGCTTGTGGCTGTGTTTGATTTGGGCATGGGACAGAAATAATTGGTCAATAACTACTTTTAACAGCTCTGATAGAGAACTCGGATAACAGGCAATTTCCTTCTTATATATTTAGCAAAATAATTCTTAAAAAGTTATTATAATTATCAATTAATAATGACACGGGTTGGTCCACATTAATTTATTATTAATATTTTATCGTAAAAAAATTCTGTCAACAGTCTTTCAGGATATCAATTAACAATAATAATTATTGTCGTGTGGATCAATGGACTTTTAGACATAAATTACGCATAATTTTATTCAGATAAGTTCATGAAAAAGTTAATTAGATAATTAAGTTTTAATGATGAAATTGATTACCTGCTTTTTGTTTATTTTATTTTAGAAATGGCATAGCCAAAATTTACTTAATAAGTTTATTTACATATCATAGAGAAAGTGACGGTGAAAATTCTATGGGATTAAACTAATTGATACATAAGAGTGGCCCGCCAGCGAAATGTAAAAAAATATTAGGTAGGCACAGGAATTAAAGGACACTACCAGACGATTATATTTGTAATATATTTTGTAAAATATATTATAATGGTTAAACCATGCACTCCATAGGAAATAGGGAGTATAATTTAGGATAAGTGCTGTGACATTTGGTAACTTAAAAAATGAACTTTTATCCACGAAAACAAGAGGATGCTTGGATCTCAACTTTTATTGACAAATTACTTACAAGGTGATAATAAGGAAAGATTACCATACAAACAGCTAATAGTGCAGCTTATGATGAATACCATAACGGTATCACAAATAAATATTTGATAAACAAAATATATCAATTACTGAATATATTTATCATGAAAATGAAGAAAAGTAAGAGAATGATGATAATGTTGGTAGTCGGTTTAATCATTTAGGCATATTGTACATATTTTCCCAATATTCTCACAACGAGTTTTGCGGGCTAACAATCAAATTCCGAAAACATAGTTAAAATGAATTAGGATAAGTTTGATCTCCAAGACTAATTAAACCATCGTAAAAAGAGTAACTCTTGTGGCAAAAATATTTAATTTGTTTTGTGGAGAATATTCTAAATAAAATGTGGAAGCAAAATCGGGGTATGAATAAATCTCTACCACATCAAACAGAAGTATGAAACAAGGAAATAGTGGTGTCTATTGATAACCTGTCTGTATAAGCAACAATAAATGTGGCTACGATATGAGATAAATATTTCAATAAATTTCAATATAATGTTCAACTACCTCATTGTTTATAGTAATACATTCTATGACGCTTGGATTTAAAAGGTGCGAATGACGTTCGTATTAACAATTCAAATATGAAATTTGATGGCCCTATTTATTAAAAACAAATTTTGTAAAGTTTCAACAAGTTTAAATGATAAAAATACTGAAACTGATTTTTGAAATGTGTACTTGATCAACAATGATGAATCTTAAATTAATTCACGACATTGCTATTACGATGCTCTTTATTCTCTTATTTTACTATAGGAACTTGCTTTTTACCAACTGAATTAGGAAATTATTAAAAGAGACTAATTTTGGCTCTACATTGTGAAACTCCATGATTTTAAAGGTAAAAAAAACTATTTCTTTTCCACATAAATGTGTGATTCATGTCGAAAATTCAGTTTTTCTTTCAATATTTAAAATTAGGAAATTTTTGTTTTATTCATTTCATATCTTATATTAGTATGAACCGTTATTGATAAATGAACTCACTATTGTCGGAATTAATACCAGCATTAGTTGATGGCTCTCGGTTTTGAAAAGCCAGGATATCATAAAACCTGTTTTCAATATTTGATAAAGGATTGCTATCTATGATCCAACTTTCCAGCTATTAGGTAGGAACTCACTCCCCCACTTATAATTTCATTTTTCAATGAAAAATGAATTGTCAGATTTAATATAAAATTTTCCAATGGGTACAAAAACTCAGGCAGCTTATTACCCAGATATATCCCACTGTGAAATCATTTTTTCAGATATTTCAACATCCGCTTAAGGTTTATTGTGGGGTTGAATTGAATTTGGAAATTCAAAAGTCAGTCAAATTACATGTTATAAGTATAACGTACTTTGACACGCACTTCCAAAACAAAGACAATTGCACCTGGGAGGATTTAGACAGTACACGACACCTCAATGCACGGGAATGCCGGCTGAGATTTAGACCACTATATAGTACTTACCATGTACATTTCAGCGTTATCTCGCATATGAAAGTAGAAGGTATCTGAGCCAATGTTAAATTGGCTTGTACTGTTGATCTCGCTAGTAGTCAAGTAAATGAAGTTTATACTCTTCCGTGAGATCAAGATAATTGCCATAGGTGTGTGCTTATTCGGAATCCCTTTGAGCTAAATGTATGTCATGAGCTATCTCTTGAAGTCATACGTCGCACTTCCTTGCGTGTACGTCAGCAATCCCTCCACCGGAACACATAACTGTGAGGGGCGTCATCTTTTGTAGGAAGTCAAGGATGAAATTGATATCCATTAGGTAGGGATTTTGCGGATGCATATATCGATTCCGCTACAGGCATCCTTCTTCAGGTCATCTACCTACAATAACTTTCCCAAAAGTTGAAAGCTAAATATTCGAGTTGATAAGATTTGAGAAGCTATTTTTTCTTGAACACCCAGGGGACAAAATCGTTCAATATTATTTTGGCAGAAGTATAATTTTCCATGTTTAATGTATTCATTAAATATGAAAATTGAAACGTAAGTTGGCACGAGAAGAAAATCAATATTTCTCGTCATTTGGGTACATTAGCTCTAAAAAAAAAGAGAAAATGGTGTGCTCCCTTTCAAAGGCAGAATCGTTTCCCTCACTTTATTTTGAGCCTGTTGCTTCCATTTATTTTTTGAATCTGAAATAAGATGACGGCACTACAGATGGATAAGAAGGAAGTTGTCAATAATTATTTTTTGAACTGGCCTATTTTATTCACGCAACGTATTCTTAGACACTAAAGACACTTTCGATTTTATTTTCTCACATAATATTTCCTCACTATATGCCGGTCATTACTCTTTATTAAATTAACTGAAATTCTTATACTCTGGAGTAAAATAACTTATCTTCATGAGTGGTTAACTAATGTATGGCTATGGCTTTGGTATATGTAACAATAAAAATGATACATTTTCCTGTGTGATATTTTGGCTATTATATTGGAAGAAATTGTTGCGAAAAGCGTTCAGTTCTATTGCCATTGGCAAAGCGCTGGCATGCTAAAACGTTATTCAAAAATACAGAAAACGGGAAAATGACGTCTTTGTCTGTGAAAAGTTATCTTTATTCCGCGGTCACGATACCTTCACTCCAGTCGCGTGAATCTCACCCTTGTCTCTCTTGATTTCACGCTTCTTGTACTACCATTAGAAATTCCTCCATTCCGATCTCTTTCTGAGGTGGCGCCAATGCTAACCGCCATTTCCCTCCCCCGTTTCTTCCTCCTTCCAGGTCCTTTCCATCTACCGGGGATCTCCCCTGTGCCTCCAAAACCCTTCCACTTCCCCCCCTACCATTTTCCCATGGCCTAACATCTCCATTCCCCCTCAGCGCACTATGGTGGAGGCTTTCAGTCATTCATTCCACTTTACCTCCTGAGGCTAAAGTAGTAAAGCAGTAAAGTGAAATTTGTGAAATTTGTGATGTCCGAGCACCTTTCTCTCTCTCTCTCTCTATATATATATATCTCTCTGTCTTTCAGGATCAACGATCTAATTTCGATCTTTCAGTGAAAGGAAAAATACATTAAATACATTTTTCAATCTTGCAAATCAAAGGGTATATATTTACAAAATGGTATCAGAAAAGGTGATTGGTGTAACTCACCCGCAGTAAGAGGTGAAAATACATGCGCATACATAAGACTTTGTGTCAATACCTCAATATAACTACAATTTTTTGACGCAGGTAGATTGGGATTACGATTTGAGCGAATTCTTTTTTCTTCCCTACTTATCTACATAGTCTATCTATCTATTTAGGTGACAAAGATTTTTTATAGATAGCGGAGGATTTTAGCCTCTGTTATCTATAAAAATCTCTATTGGCTTGTTTGTTTATACGTATAATGGCTATTATTACGGTCAATGCACTGATTATACGGGCATATCTTAACCAGATACCAAGATTGATTATAATAATCAACGTGAATGGTAATATTGCTGGTGTTCTTGATAAAATTAAACATTAAATATGAAAATGTTACACTCAAGAGAAAATAAAACATTTACTATTTAATAATTACAATTTCTACAAAGTAAAACGTTGTTTAATATTTTTTGTGGTGTACATAATGATCCATAATTTTATTTGCCTTTCATTCAAATCATTTATTAACTCTCTGAGCTACTAATACAAAATTAATTGCACATTAATTCCAATGCATGACTGCAGTGCGTGAAGTCAGTATCTGACGGACTATAACAAGTAAAAGGTGACGAGGGAATTGAAGATAGAGGAAATATTTTATATATATATTTAATTATTTTTCAGGTTTCAGGTACACAATAAGAGCCTCGAGTGATGATTCAGAACTATGCTTCATGGTTGCGGTTTCAGTGTTGGTAAGTGAAATTTGCATCCAGTATTAAAATCTGTTCTTTCCATGGACTACAACCTTGACGTGGTGGAAGGACTTGTGTTCCAATGGCTCTTAGAGCTGTACTGGCTGGAGCAATTATATTTATGCTCATGAAGGGTCACCCATGTCAGATAGGTCGAAAGGTAGGAGGCAGACGAATGGTAACCCGCGCAATGTCTGCTCATCAATTTGGGGTGGATATGAAGGAGCTAGGCGACTGTGCGCTGTTTCTTGACAGTGCTGTCTTCATTGGTCGGTATAAACTTTTTCAGTTTTACAAGTCTCAAGGAGAGACAGAAGAACTGTTTGATACGTTGTCAAAGTGAAAGGGCAGAAATGCTAAACTATTCAAGTATTATTGAGTTGATACCTCTCTATTATCACATTATGTTACTGGGAAGGCTTGAATGACAACCACATACAGTTCACAAAATAAATTAATACTACTTTGTGACGATACACCGAAAGTTCCCGTTAACAGTGCTTCCTATTATCGCACTTTACATGAACACATTTCCAACTGGTCTTCCTCTTGATGTCCCCCTTTCTGTTACATTCCGTATGAATCTCGGAGTGTCACTTGTCCAATGGCATTTTAACATGTGATAATCAGAGTAGTGAGTGAACGTTAACGATAGCGGTTACATCGTAGAAAAAATGCAGAAGGGTACGAACGGTGTGGTTGTTCATTACACTGAAATATCAAATCTGTGTGATCATAGACATTACTTTCAGTACTTGGTGTTTCTCTGCA
>WURS02000017.1:5892590-5908171 GCA_011762765.2 Rhinocypha anisoptera | reverse complement strand
GCTCAGGGGAAGGGAGACAGAGGGAAAGGAGACCGGACTGGGGCGGAGAACCCCGGCACTATGCGGGCTCGTTACCCCCGAAGCTCCGGGGCCCGGAAATAAGCTGTCCTGGACACCCGGATTAATCAGTGACAATAGCACTCAATCAACCAAGCATACACTAATTTACCGACCGCCGTGTAACGAGGCGGGCACAATTCGGCTAATTATCCAGACTTTGCTCTGAAGGGAGGGGAAAGTAGACAGGGCAAGGTAGTGGGCGAGAGATGTGAAGAGAGAGACGGGAAGAGAGGGAGGGAGAGAGCGGAAGAGAATGGGCACGGATAGAGAGAGTCGAGGTGAATGGAGGCGAAGGATAGCATAAAGACTTGGTTGGAGTAGAGCGATTATTAGGGATGATGAAAGAGAAATGGAATTGAGTAAAGAGAAAGAATAACAGGTTAACAGCCAAAATGATGTGAAGAAAAAGAATATGTTGAGAAGAGGAAATTAAATACTGTAAATATGGAAAGTTGTAGCAAAATTTCAGTTAAGGATATAAAAAAAACATCCCTCTTTATCAGATGACAAATGGAGGAGTCATTTTCCATGAAAATATTTTAAAATAAAAATACAATTATTATTCGTTGGTAAAATTCATTATGCTGGTCATTCTTTCCGTTTTGATGATACACGCTTTAAATATGTTCAGAGAAAAGTATTTGCATAATAATTTTTCATTCCACCAAATAGAAATTTTATGAAATGTTGGTATAAACATCATGAATTATATGGACCGTTAAAATAATAAACAAGAATAAAATGGAAGTATATTCAGCTAATTGGCCAGAAAAAAGAAAAGAAAGAGAATTATTATAGGTTTGGCAGACGAGAAAATAAGATGACATTTTTCAGTGTGCCTCTGAAGCTCATCACATAAGCCTTCATGATAAAAAATTCATTGGAGTAATTATTTTTATTAAATTACGCAACTGGGTTGAAGGTCCTTGAGTTTAAAATAATTTCAGGGACGAAATTAGGAATAATATTTTTGGATATAGTTAGCTATCCTTATAAAATTTAATGTCACCAAGAGAGATAAAATGATTTTTATTTTTACTTTTTAATTTGATTTTTTGAGGTTGAGCTTGTTTTCTTACAGGTATATTAAAAGGGATTTTGTAAAATATATTCTGGACATTATTACCTTGATCAAGAAAATTATTTGCATTTGCTTACCTAGTGACTTAAATGTACAACGGGCGAAATATATAAACAAAGCATCATAGTTGAGAAAAAAATTATAACGTTTAAATAAGAATTGGAGATGAGACATTTTTAGTGGAGAATAAATACTATAATTATATCGACATTTATTACAGTAAAAAGAACGCCTTAGACTATGACCTTTATAAGATAAGTAACTTTTTTTAAAGAATTTCTACAAGTTTTTCGTAATATAAAGACTGAATTTGTTTTATGTTTTTCTGAGAAGTGTAATAATACATGCGGACTTGTATCGATTAAATAAAATTGAACTTAATTTGTGTCGGAAAGCTGGACTACATAAAAGCATAACAAACCTGTTCTTCCTCACAACTCTCTATCATATGTCCTTTCATGCCGTCGCGAGAAAATCTTTAAAGAGTAACCTATTGCAAACAAATTTTCTTTGATTACACTACCCTACATAAGGTAGGAGAAAATGAAGAAAAGTGTTCACGGCGGTATTATAGAGGAAATAGCAAGGGGGAAGAATTGAAAGAAAGAGGAGAGAGACTGATGGGTAGAGTAGGTGTGACTTCGGTTGGAGGAGAGAAAGATGTCAAAATTAGGATGATGGCATATCAGGGAGAAATTGAGGACAAGAAAGGTTTGTAGAAAGGGTTAGGGGGTTGCGGTATAAGGGGTAGAAATTAGTGGCGGGGTCCGGAAATCTAATCCCGGGGAAAAGATCATGAGGATGCGTTGAGCAAGGGTGGAAAGTGGTATAGAGTACGTGGTAAGGGAACGGGGACCTGGGAGGGGGATGGAACTAGGCTTAACGTTTTGGCTGGAATTATACCAGGAGAATTTTATTGACACAATTAACGGGGCGTTAAAATTTAAAGGTGCGCTTCAGGGTCGCTAGTTCTTTTTTTCCCCGTCCGCGCACACGATAACATGCTCGTTAAGGCTGCCTAAATTAAAATGATAAATGCTGATTGAGCTTACGAAAGGGTCTGTGGCGGAGACCTAATTAATTGAAAATTTTTCGGACCCAGAGACTTGTGCGGTGCGGTGGTTCGGAATGGTTTCAGGTTTCGTGTGTGTGTGTGTTTGTTCGTATAGAATTTTGGCGGGTCTGTGTGCGTGTGAGAGCACGTGTAGTTTTATTTTTTTAACCAATCGTCAGCTCGCAGCCGGAAAAGTCGCTCGTTTCGGCGTCGATTTCGCCGCAGCATTGTTATCAGAAGGAGTGCGAGGATGGGGCGCATTAACATTCAATTTGGTGGCGATGCGAAGCGTTTCGAAGGTTAAACACACGTGCGGGACGCGGCACATCTCTCCCTCTCGGTCCCCCTTCCTCACCGTTCTTTTTTGTTTTCGCTGCGAAACTGATGGCCGCATTGAATTTTATTCCGGGGGAAAACCCTTTTTCCAGCGATTTACTACTAATTTGCTATTTGTTGTCGTAACGTCGCAAATTGAGCGTATAAATTTGCACATGCGATCGCCTATTAAAGTCTATGTTAATTTTCTGCGCGTGATATAGGTAAATGAGTTTTATTCAAAGCAGCCGCGTGAGCATGCCCCCTTAATCTTTTCATTTTGAATCGCCATTGCGCTAAATTAGGGCCATAGTGTTTTATCACGTCCAAATTCAAAACAATACGATGTTGTTAATTATTAACGAAAGAACGCATGTTGTAATAGGGTAATGATTATTGATGTCAGCTTCAGCGGACGAAATTACTTAGTTGCCAGTGAAAATGATTGACATCCTCGATCCTTTTATTTTTAACTATATGCCACAGACACTTAAATATAATTTGAGTATGTTATTCGTTGTACTTCAGTTGGCGAATGGTTTTTCAACGTTAAAAAACTTACGTTCTTTTAGATTACTTTATTTAACAAAGTGTTATTAATGCTCCAAATATATTTATAAGTTCAATTAGGATTTACAAATCTATTCATGCCTAACTTTTGGATGAAGTTATTTAATAATATGCCTAGTTAATTGCGTAAATACGAGTAAATTCACTTGAATGAGGGACATTATTCCTGGCATAACAACAAGCTTACAAATATTAATGCAAAAAGTTGGCTGAATCACCTCAAAAGTCCATGAAAAGAATTTTATCTCCATTATTTTTCCCGAAAATATTTTTGAAAACAATCCTATGTGTGTTTGATACCAATGTGAATATTCGTCCAGGGTGGTATTTTCTTGTGGAAACTTTCACATAATTATTATATTCCTTGATAAAATGGAACAAGTAATTCAACTTTGGAGAGAAACAACAAACCATTAACATTTCCAAATAAGCATTTTCTCCTGAAATAACCAATTCCCAAAGATAACCTAGTCGCCTCAAACATACGAAGCCATTGTCATTTTTGAGCAAGAATATTTCACATATTTACAGTCACTGTCAAAAGAATTAATATATCATTCCTTCCATTAGGCTTTTATCTTACGTTTGACATCCTAAGTTGTGACTTTCTTTTTAAGGAATCCCAAAATTCAAGATTCATTAAAAGAACTTTATCCACTTTCCAATGCTTTAGCGTGCGGTCTAAAATTAATCTTCGTAAGCGGTACTTCAACATGTGATTCTCCAGACTCCACAGACAGTCCCCTAACCGTCTGTTTCGGGCGGCACGTTTATGAAGCTATTTTGATTTTCGTTTAGTGCGCAGTTGGACAGATAGGCCGTGAGTCCGACCCAATACCTACTTTCACGTTGATGAAATATGGCAACATGAAGATAAAACCTCGAGAGCATAATAACCTCGACGGAGAGGGGGTTGGAATTAAAAAGGAATGGACTCTTGGATGTGGACGGATTCTGGTTACAAAAGCACCATGCCATTCTGCTCACCGATTCCACCGGCCATAATGACGACACAAAGACCCCACCTCGAGATAATTAACTGACACGACACGACCATCTCCCCAGGATCAAATTTTCTCCTTTTGCAGTCAAGAAAACCAATCGTATTCCAGCTTTAGATTGGCCCCCCGCACTTAAAGGAAAGCACTTCCCCTTCCTTCCTTCCCGCTACCCCTGAGGATGTTGGACGAAGCGGTATGGGGTGAAGGGAGGGCATCTAAGGGTGGGGACAGGGGGTTGAGCGATAGGAGAAGAGAGGACCTTTACGAAAAAGCAGTGTGATAAGATCTCTCCAGGATTATGAGAAAATGGCGGATGAGACAAGGTAAAGAGGGATAGAGAGAGAGAGAGAGCGAAACAGAGAAGGGAAAGGGAGTGTTGAGAGGGATTTGTGCAGCGAGAGGCAGACGAAGACTGAGCGAAGGAAGGACAGGGAAAAAGAACAGTTTAGGAAACGGAGGTGAGGAGGAAGAAAGAGGAAAGGGAGCGATACGGAGGAGATAAGGAAGAAGAGGAGGATTTAACTGGGAAGGGTGGGGAACGTGTCACAGTCGAGGGGAAGATAGGACGGTAGAGAGGAGGAATTGGAAACGTCCCGTCTGGAATGGGATAGCAATGAAAGGAAGAGACGAGTCGAATAAGGCGGAAGAGACTTCTCGACAGACCCTGAATTTTTTCTTAGTTTGAGGCTTCGGCACCCGTCACGTCATTATCACAAGAAGGATTAAATGTTATTATACAAAATAGTTGATATTCTTTACGATTTGACAGATATGGCAAGAGTGCGAAACCTTCATTGTGTGGATACGTGGTTGGTCAATATGATTTTTCCTAAATGAAATTTCAGAAAAAGAGTAATATTTAAGAAAAATAACAATTACAATAATAAAATGAGTGCTATTTTTAATTTAAAAATGTTAATTACACCTTAAAATAATGCTTGCGAGTTTTACGAACTGATAATGATATTCTTTTAAAAATTGGAAATCGTTTATAGAAAAGGGTGGAGGTTCCCTATTCCCCTCATAAGGGTCTTCAATTCGGATCTTTGCTCTTTTACCGTTAGATTTATATATTTATTTGTCAGCGTTGTCAGATATGTTTCACACAAAAGACAAGATTAGGGTTAACTTTTGGTTGAAAAATTCCTTGGATCGCATTGTTTACAGCATTTTTGCTCTGCCACCTTGGTGATTAAATGTGTCAACTATATAGTCTTTAATTGGGGTTATTCTACTAATTTCTAGTACCATATTTTGCCAATTTCACTATCTTCAAATATATAATAATGTAGAACTAGTATATAATATATATCTAAATATATATAATAATAATACCTAACTAACTCATAAAATATATGCCCGACACCTTGACTCACTCATTAAAAACTTTGAATAGTTTCATCAATAATTGATGTCTGGAATTTCCCGGGGTAATTTATTAATATTTTAGTTAAAAATGGAATTCAGTGATATATAATATATATATTTTAGCACAAAGAAATGTAATTTTTATGGCAAATATTTTTCAGGTATAATTTATGCAGACATAAAATTTCCTGAGACTATGAGAAAATAAACACGCAGATAGAAAAATATTTATGAAATCTCGAATGAATGAATTTCTTTTGTAGACCTACTGTGATCAACAAGGAGCAATGACTATTTTGAAAGGATGTAATGGGGAAAATAGATGTAGCGGATAATTTGTACAAATAACTTTGAGCAATTGTATGATGAATTTTTCATAGAAACAATTACTGACTTATAAGAAAAACGCCAACTTTCGTGCTCATGAGATCGATAGAGATCTGTTATTACAAATGAGTTTATGTTCTAATTAAGAGTTAACTTTATTTTCAAAAATAGTGAAAGTTAAAATGTATTTTTCAAAGTCCATTTTGCATTGCATATGGATTGGATTCCAAATTGTTTAAGATAAGTTCATAATGATTTTCAAAATGAATAAATGGCATACCCGAATATTATATTGAAATAACAATGTTCAGACAAACTATTTGATGAAAATACATTATTAATGCAACTTAAAGTAAATTTAATGTTATATGTACAAGGATTATCAATAAAACAAGTAAATTTGGCCAATTTAGGAAAATTCCGAGGATTAATTGATGATAAGAATGTCTGAGGTTTGTAAGAGAGAAGGAGGGAATCCAACAGTGAAGTGAAGGGAGAAAGGTTTAGGACTGAGAACGATGAGCCAAACATAGTACGTAAAAGCTGGAGGGATGAAAGAGAAATGGATGAGAAATGGCAGGGAAGAGGGTTTTGAGATTGATTTCAAACGTAATTATATCCGAGGTCTCTGAAGACTCCCAACGACCCATCAGCCAATAAGAGAAAACCTTATGAGATAAACGGAAATGGGGGGAGGTTTGGGGGGAGAAGATGGGAAGGGGAGGGGAGGAGGAGTGGGAGGCAAAGAACAAGGCATGCGACGAAGTGGGTGGGAAGTGGAAGGATTTAGCAGGAAAAAGGAGGGGATTGGAGGAAAGGGCTCTATGAGGTGGAGACGGCTTTTGATGGACAGGAGTGAGATTGAGGGAAAGGCGTGAGAAGAGCACTGTTTTAGGAGTAAAAACCCTCTGCGTAAAAAACAGATGAAGCGTTCGGAGTTCAACTTATTTCCAAGATGCGCACAAAAGTCGCTCAGTAATATTATATATTTACATCAACAAAATAATGTCAGGAGAGTCAAACAAAAGTGCCTAAATTGGCATAGAAATCTATAAACAAAAATTTTTATATAGTTCCTCCTGAATGCGAGGTATCGTACATAGGTGTGCTGAGCAATATGAAGAGGTAATGAATACTGCGTTCAACACGAAATCAATCTTCCATTTATGTTGGGTTTCTGCTATGTGTCTCAAGTAAAACAATACAACGATAGTATCGTCTTGGATCTGGTGTTATTAAGGGTTTCTCATTATAGGATTCGTTTGATATTTATATTAAAAGTTGCATTCGTTCGTTGCAGAATTTCACGACCTTGGTGAAAAGTTCCGCATTTTGTTCACTTCATGGTAACGTATATGCCCAATATTCATATGCCTTAAAATTCCTTACTTCTTATTTGAAATTTTGCACAATAAGCGTGAATTATCTTTTGATTTAGTATATATAGTCAATATTTTCCCTTATCCATTAGTCTGATTTTTCCTGGATAATTTATGCAGGCTACATAATTTTTATCTGAGGTAACCCTTCCTTATTGATGATGACGTTAAGTGCCCAATGGTCATTTTGAGTCTGAAAAACCTAAATATGTTTTTAGATTTTTCATTCTACTAAGGAAGATTCAGCATTTAGTTATTATTGATTAACTAGTTACGTTTGTGCAGATACTCACTTTGAGTGATTGTTACAAATAATTAAATTTCATAAACCACTTAACTAAACGATAAAACTTTTGAGCTGCGTAATTATCGTAAAATGCATATCATAAGTTACCATAATTTAACCTTTATCTTCAGATGATATATTGCAGATAATGCAAATTTGCTGTCTTCATAGTAATAGTTACTAGTGATTGTAAAGAAAGGAGGGCATTCTGAAATTCTCCTCTTTAAGTACAATAACAGTTCTTTTTTATCGTGCTCAAAGTGAATACCTCACTGGAAGCTGATCGTTAAAGCGATTTAATTTAACAACGTGACACCAATGCCTGCATCGTTGACGTCTCATACTCATCTTCATTTGCATATCTCGACGGTGTTTTTGATTTTTATTTCCAAAAACAATTGTTTTTCTAATTACGACCGTTTTCTGGCCCAGTGGCTAACGTATTAATTTCGATCACTCTAGTGTGCGCTGCGTAAACGTTTTATCGCTTCGGTTTTATTAATTTGTTTGTACAGAATTTAATTTCATGAGAAACGATACACGGCACGTAGAGCAGGAGAAATCATTGGACTCGAAAATATATATTTCTCCGGATGAAATAATTACTTTGAATGTTTATTTTTGATAGATATCCTACCCTGGGTAAGTTTTTTGATTATGCATACCAACTACTAAAAAATATCGCACTGATCCCAGGCCAAAATTTTCAGATGAGTGTTTATATTCAATTACCTTCTGTTTAGCAAATGAATTTGAAAAATGACAGCTTTGCATTCCAACAGAAATGAATCCACCTGTACTTTTTTTTTTAAATTAGCTCAGCCTTTCTCCTGATAAAAATATGTAATGAGAGAGTGGAATCTAACTATATGGAACCAATTATCCCCATTCTCATTTACACTCTCATTTACAAACGGGAGACAGGGAAAATCACATTATCGATCATTCATTATGTCGGATATAGGTACCAAATAAATTAGTTATTTGAAGAAAGAAGGGGAAAAAACTGAAGCAAAACGTTATGTTGTAAAACACTTTATTCACTGTTTCGTTAGTGAAAAACTAGCTTTGTATCCTTTTTGAGATGACCTTAGAAACATTATGTAGTAAAAAAATGAGTCAAGAAATATTACTATTGTGAAACTATTGATTTAACCGATCCGCTGTAGTACTAATGAACATTGTATGAGAGGCAACATGAAGTCACCATCACCATCTCCATTTTGAAATACTTTGTACTTAATTTAGGCTTCTTAATGATAAAGTATTTGTTCATTTACGTACATTTTGTCACTTATAACACATAAAAAGAATTATAAAGTATATGATGCGAAACACAAAAATCAAACACAATATTTGCCCATAATTATGAAAGTGGTCTAAGTCATATATTTCTTGTTTCGAGATATTTAATGGATTGAATTTGAATAAATTAAAAAATATTTTGATATTTTGCAAAATTTTAATTTAGAATTTTATTAATCTTAATTAATGAAATTTTATTATGAATGTGAAATTTTGTGTGCATCTCATACGAAAATATTTTTAAAGTTTGAATTGACTTAGACCATTTTCAAATTCAACTGAATGACCTATAAATGACTTAAAGTAAAAAACTACGAATTTTATTAGAAACAATAGTTTTAATGAATATTTATTAATTTAAAAAAAAAGTAATCTGCTTTTATCATTGTGAGTTTTGAGATTCTAAAAGAGTTCCTGAAAGACTGGAGGGATGTAGGGTAGTAAAAACGTAGTATCTTTATGTTTTTCTTCCGTTACTGGTCTAGTGATGGTCTATAATGGAAGTAATTTAATATGTCTATATATTTTTGTCTTCCTCTTTTTTTGGTGAACAATCCAAAACAAGGAATTCAGAATCAACTAAAGAAGTTTTATAGAATATCTTATAAGGTTCATTTTTCAAGAATATCATCCATTGAATTTGCAGTCAAGCGACAAATCTGCCCGCAGTATTTTTTACTCTTCTTGTCGTTGACTCTTCCAGTGGTTTCGTTGAAATAAAATCCGGCTGTGACATTTGTTCTACCGTATATATATTTCTTCCTCTATCTACTGTTCTATCAATTCATAGTAATGCTCAGGGCTGTATGAGTAATTTATTTTGTTTATTTTCATTTCTATTAACCGAAAATCACTGTTTTAAGTAATCGCGTGTTTTTGAGTGGTTTGAATCCATCCTCTATATGCATTAAAATGCGTGACTCTACTTCCTGTGCACCTCTTGAAGCTGTAGTTTCATCCCATACATATATCTTTACATTGTCATCATGGAAATTAGGGAAACCCAAGTTGTATGCGTACATATTTCGCTTATAATAAGCTAACAAAACAGAAAACCTTGGATACGGGAGTGCCTTTTGTAAATCAAATGAGAATCCTTAACATTTCCTAGGATTCTCTTTTGATTTTTGCTGATCTTCTGTATGACAATTCCTAGCTTGTTCGGCACTTTGCAAATGTAAATTATGACTTTGTCAAAGATATAACTTCTTCTCTTCATCACTATATTCTTCGATTTTGTCCTTCATTGAATCACATGTCTTTTCGAGGATCAAGAAAATTTAATTTCAACTCACTATTGAATATTTTCCTGTAGCTCCACTCATTAACAAATGATTGGTTATTTTGCTCACATTTATCTACATATAGACTATACATTTTACTAATAGATAAATCAGGTGTTAAATATTTTCGACCAGGAGTGTGATGAACCCGGCTGTAGTGGCTCTCATAAGCTGGGAAACTTAAAATATGTTCTCGTACAGCCTTTATCTTAATTTCATCTGTTTCTCGTGAAGATGCAGGCATCTTCCCAAAATGATCACTTCTTGGTGATTCTGCATTCAGAGCACGCCCTACCAAAATTTTAAATGTATCCAAAAAAACTTCATACAAAAAGACACTTCTGAATTACTTCTTGACAAAAAATATTTGTAGCTGCATTTTCTCATAGGTCTTTCAAAAGTTCGGGGCCGCCTTTGTTTTGTTAATCATACATG
The DNA here is from genome assembly GCA_011762765.2 of Rhinocypha anisoptera. NCBI lineage: Eukaryota > Metazoa > Arthropoda > Insecta > Odonata > Chlorocyphidae > Rhinocypha > Rhinocypha anisoptera. The sequence goes on along the minus strand of WURS02000017.1, from coordinate 5,897,707 downwards.
AAGTGTAAAGCATAGATATATCGTAGATTCTGGGTTTCAAGATCTTTTAGTTCCCAAAAATTATCAAAATTAGATTTTCTTTCATTATATTCTACACGAACAAAACATTTTTTTGGGCAAAAGCAATCCCTATTCTCCAAAAAATTAGCACTCACAAGTATTGATTTTTTTGTCGTGTATTCTTTGCCACTATTTATCTTAATTTTTATGATATTAAGTGCGTAACTACCTTCATTTATTGTCCTCTTTTTTTTACCTTGCAAAATTTCTATTGTTTTACCTTGCACCGAATCTGGGGTTTCTAACTTTGCAGTGAATTCCTGGTATGATCTATCTGAAGATGATAGTTGTTTTATTATTTTCCATTTCTTTGAAGTATTACGTGGCCATATATCTACAAATCGCATAATATCCGAATAATTAACATATTCGCATAATAAATACGTTGTCAATAACTTACATGAACCGCTATCTGTTGATATAGTGGTAAAATATATAAATTATTTTTCCGTGATAATTACTTCAGAAGAGCCCAACTTAATTAAGGCACTTTCAAAATAAAACTAAATGAATTCCATATAATGTAAAAATGGCTAACGCTATATAACGGTTCGTTTTTCACGAATTCGAAAGAGTGAATTTGCATTTTTCGTTCAATTTCGTTTGTTAGTTCAAGAATGTGAATTATCATTATCGTCGTAGAATGATTTGCAATGGCTGATAAACCGAATTTTTTAAAGTAAACTTTTGACTTAGACCACTTTCATAATTTTCACTAAATGAATTCCATATATTGTTGAAATAACAATCACTATCTAATGGTTCATTTTTGACTATATAGTGGAAATTTCATTGAATTAATTTAGTTTCAAATAATGCGGTCTGAAATAACTGATAAATAATTTTTTTAATTTTTACTTAGACCACTTTCATCATTATTGGTACGTATATATATATGTTTACATATAGTATAAATTGTATTTATATTTGCATATACTGCGTAGTGCATATACTTTTCCTCAGTTATATGTCACTAAGGAGAGTCTTATATTGTGGTGGTTCAGATTTAAGGTTAAATCCAAGAACTCCCCGATGACAACACACTACATCATTACCATATCACAGAAGACGACGGGCAAGAGCATGGAGCCGTCACCTAGCCGAAAACGCTTTCTGGGTAAATGATGGAAACTGAGCGTTACTGAATTCGCGACGACTAATTCGCACGCGCGACATTTTCATGCTACTGCCCCACACCTTCAGCTTCGGGGATTTCCTGTCTAAATAAATCTCTAAAACATTGGGCATTAACATTTACTTCTCTGCGCCACCCGAAGTAGCTTCTTTTAAACGTGATATCGTTAATGACAACAATGCACGATGGCGCAGGCACAATGACGTTGATTAAGGGTCCCCCTTCACTCTCCTTTGCCCTAACCATGAACCCCCAACCATCTTCACCTTCAGATCTTGATTCTAAACTCACCCCCCGTCCCTTTCCAGTACACTTTCCCGCTTCATCATACCCCCCTTATTCCTTGAACCCCTCCTGCTCATTCCACTCCCTCCTTCCTGGTTTGAGAGAGCACTTTGATACCCCTTCTGCTTCTCCCTCCTCTCCTTAGCCGTCGTCACCCCCACCTATCCCCCCCTCTCTCTCTCCCTCTAAAGTGAGGTTTTCGAGCTCATGAAAGCACTGCTGCTTGCTGCTGATGCTGCTCTAGTTCTTGGGCGTACTCAACCCGAGACCAAGCTTAATGAGGTCGGCATCGCTTCATGAATAAATGGATGAATCTTTTATATCTTCCCTTAGTCATCTTCCTAGTGAGTCAAGAAGGAGCGGTGGAGGGATGTTGTGAGAGAGAGGGGGGGGCGGGGATGAGTGGGAGGGAAGAGGTGGTTTTCAGGAGGAGAGTAGATAGACTGCGGAAGGTCAAGTTATCTAGAAAGGAAAACAAAACTCCTTAATTGATACAAGCGAAAATCGTGATGGACCGAGCTCAAGGGATTAACGAACTCTCGCATCGTTGTTATTTTTTTGGACGTGAGATGGGACATTGTCAAATTAAACAATTTTGGCTGACAAAAACTCCAAATCAGGATAGGAAGCGGGAATGAAGCGATTATCCCGGTTTTAAGCGTATTTTACGGAAAGGCAGGAGCCACGGCACTAGTTGTGTTGTGTTTTCTTTTCAAATATTCATTGCATGGATGTTCCCTCGCTTTGGCGTTCACTGTGAAATTTTTCTACCAAAATGACGGTAATGTCACGTTACATCGCTTTCACTTTGCTAATCGCACTGAATAAGGCGCATGGTGAAATTTCAACAATCGAGGACGATCTACAAATCGTACAGGCTCAAGCTTCGCCTTGTGGAAACATTCCATACTGGAAAAAAGAGACAGACAAATATGTTTAATTTCCTCTAATTGGTTCATAAAATCATTAATTTAAATAAAACATAAACTGATTAAATTTAAAAAAATTAAAAACCGGACCAGTATTTTTAATAAATTTTAAGTGGAAATAACAAGTGCTTGTCGAGGAAAATCTGAGTTACTACGATATTTGATTTTCTGATTGCTGGATAGTAAACAGATCAGTGAATTGAAATTCGATTGGAGGCTACTTTTTTTGAAAGACTGTTTACCTATGTTAAGTGTTAAGCAAATGTTGATACAAGAAACTAATAGACATAATTTTTTGCGTGAAGCCTTAGCATATACTTTACAAGTTATACTTTACACTTTACTTTTTTATTATATTCTTAAAGCATTAAGTACCCATATTTTGTATTTAGTGTGTATCAATGGCCATTTAGTACCTCCTGGATTAAGAGAAAAGAATATGGTGTTAACACACTCCATGCCCAAGAGTGGTCACGACCCCGTGACCTTCAGATTAGACCTCGCACAAAACTCAACATTTAACAGCTCATTTATACGGTGTTCATAGATTGAAATACCAAAAATAGTTTATATTTTCAAATACAATTCAGGCACAATGAACTATAATGCTCAGTTATTTTTGCAAGATTAACTAACTAGTAGCTAAAAACTTTTATTTCTGAACTTTTTAAAAATTCTGATCTGGATACTTTGTAAACATACTAGTAAGTGATAATCGGCAGTTACGGGCGTTTCCAATTCCTCACCCGAATCAATCGTTACTATGTTTTCCGAAGCCATTAATGATTTAACTTTAGATATTTTTTCAAATGTAGTCAGTGCTCAAGATTCATTCATCAATTCATTCATTTAAATAAATCATTTCTGTGATTATACTCTGAGCCATTTATCGCTGGAATAGTTTGAAATAACGATACAATGATGAAAAAACGCCGTCCTTTCTTTAATCAGCTGTTCCATCTTTCCTCGTGGAAAATAGATGTTTTGTTAACTTTTAAGCAATTACAATGGTTCTTCCACTTCAATTTTCGGTTTCTACGTTTATTCAGCAATTACTAGAGTTTATAAGGGATATTTTTGTCACTCGCCCTTAAGGAAAGCATGGATCAATGCAGCCCTTTACGTGTTAAAACAAGAAATCACATTTTATTACACTGAACGACCGGATGGATCAAATCGTTTAATTTGCCGGATTCGTAAGCGGACCGTAGTATTGTTAACTGTACATACATTCCGACATTCAGAAAAGGGTTCAGACGCAGCAAAACATTCAATTACTTTTTCTCTTCTGTCGTCAATATCGCGCGTGCAGTGTATTTTCCGATTGATATCAAAGCCGCGAAAGCTATTTCGTGGAACGTTCGCGTGACGGGGAAGGTGAGCAATAATGCGAAAATAAAACGCCCCCGTCCGTTGGATCTCTTCTGAAAATCGCATTGGGTTTTAATTTTCAATGGAATTCTAAAAAATGTGTAAAACCAAAAAACTTGTGGGCAATTATGTGGAAGATTTAGACCCCCAATTCGAGACTGCCACTGTTCATTTGAGTTGTACATTTTTCACGTGCCCCGCGCCGTCGTCATCACTACCTGATCTCCCGACGCGACGAGCATTCATCGGAGACGACTCCGGCGGGGGGGTGGGGAGGGGGGGGGGGGGGGAGTGGGCGAGCATACGACGCAATGCACGCGACTGGAAACGCTTTTGGTCCGAAATTTCGGAGCGGCGTTACGCAAGCGAGAGAAGGAACAGGACGGGGGAGGGGAAACGGATAGGAGGAGGGGCATGTGGGAGGGGACGGGAGAGCCGGAGTGAGGGGCGCCATATTTTCGCGGCTAACGCAGCTCTGCGGAGGGAGGGGCAGAGAGACCAAAAAGAACTACGGTGCGGCGACTGTGGAGCGGTCGGATGCCATTTGGGCGTGTGCGTTCGTTCGCGGGGAGGGGGGCTGAGGGCGGATTTGGAGAGGAGGAGACGGCAACACGTGGATGGGTGCGTACCATGCGAACGAATGAGAGAATTTTGGACGGCGCTCGTGCGGCATGTTCGACGCCGGATGACGCCTCGCTTTACTGCCGCCGGCGACGACACATCAGATTTCGACAGGGACACGTCGATACAACTCCGCCCGAAATTCGACGTGTTAGAATCTTCGAGAGACATCCGAAATTCGACGATGTCTGTCACCCTTAGACATCCGACATACTCGGTACTGACGGTCGCTTGACAACTACCGACATGTCTAAAGCAAGTCGCAATGTAGACAAGACGTTGTCGTCGCCTACATCATTTCAAATCGCGACGAGACGTAGAGATTTCAATACCGCGAGACGGGCGTCTCGTTTTTTCGTGGGGGTGAGGGAGAGTGGCTAAGTGCTGGGCGGATATGGACAGACGGACGAATAGAAGAGTGGGAGGGGGAGTTTCCTCGACACTCCGACCGGGAGAGGACGTACGTAATCCGCGAGGAGCGCGACTAGTGCGCCTTCTGGTGGGAAGAGGCGCCATCACACACATTAAAAACGGGGTCACGGCTCGACTTGCAACTTTAATCCAAGGATATGAGGTGGGACACACATGTACGGGGCGGGGTAGCCACTGGGGAGGCGTGGGGGGGGGGGGGGGGGGAAAGGGGAAAGGAGGGGGAGGGAGAGAGGGGAGGAACCGGAGAGGAGAGAGAGAGAGAGAGAGAGAGAGGGAGGGAGAGA
>WURS02000017.1:5821518-5839532 GCA_011762765.2 Rhinocypha anisoptera | reverse complement strand
GCTAGATTTGAGAAATGTTGTTATGATCAACGTAGCAGTAAAACGATGATATTGGAGAAGTTTGGTTGGGAGCTACTAGTTGATCTTAGGCTAAAATACAGGTTAAGTCAACTGTGCAAATATGAGGCAGATTACTTCAGTGAAAAGGTTTAAGACATACTTCACTCATCGTAATACTAAAGTAGATCAGATCACTCACGTATTGTCAGGGAGATAGATTGTAGAACAGATAGATAGAAAATCTCGCTTCTCCCCCGCACCGTCAGAGATCAGAATAAATTAAGTCATAGGAATATTTAGGGAATATAGTGTATACATTTTGTAGCTATGGTTACAAGCAGATCCACAATAACTAGGGTAGCTAGTTTATGTGTTTTATTTTCATCCATCATGTTTTCTTTCTTATTCTTTATTATTTATTAAAAGTTATTTGACTTTGTTGCTGCATGATGTGTGTAATTTTTGCCATCCAAATTTTTTGGATTGAAAATATTTTTCATTGTGAATAAGACGTGAGTGTTGGAGTGAATGTCTAATTAGAGGGAGGGTGTGTCACAGGGAATGGGGAGGGGAGAGAGTAAAGAAGGGGACGATGGGTTTCGCAATAGTATTCAAACAGGGGACACTGAAAATGAGGGAACGAGAGTTATAGGCCATTCTCGGGTGCCGAGTTGGAGGATGGAGGACGTCGGAGGGTGCCGGAAGGATTTCGAGGACGGTGAGGGAGAAGCAAGCATCGAAGGGGAGGTCGTGGGATAATGGCTCAAGGTCAGCGGTGGGTGGGGATCGGAAGAGGTAAAAAGGAGGCAGAATTTGTGGAGAAGCCACGAGCGTTGATGCGGATGGAAAGAGGGGTGGTACACCCGATCGTGGTGGATGTCGCCACACGGAGTGACCTCTCCGGTGGGAAAGGACGGAGGGGAGCGACCCCCCCCCCCCCTGCGTGCGCGTGATTTCTCCGTCCCGCCCGTGACGTGTGTGACACCTCCCTCTCCTCCTCACTGCAGGCACCCGGTCACCGTGCGGGGCAAGGGCCTGTCTCGGCCAGAGACGTGGATCCACCACCTGCTGCCACTCGTGGGGATGTGCCTGGTTGCCTCATAACAAAACGACCACCCTCTCACGCATAGAGGATATTTGGATGCACGCAATTGTGGATGATGTTGGTTGATTGACACAGTGAGCTGCGTGGATCCACATTTGCCAACTGTCCTGATGCCACAATTAACATTATTATCACATCAGGAAGGAATTGTCTTGTAAAAATGTTATCCGGATAATAAATTGTCAATAGAATTTCAAAGATGACGCTGATTCTTTTCCTGTTCCTCTGTTGTATTTTCAGGACTAAATAATTCAAATCTCAATTCAAATTTCCTCTAATCATTTATTTTATTTACTTTCCAATTTCTCATACACACACAGCACAAGGCCAATTACGGTGGACAATATAAAAACCTTTTAAAACAAGGATGCAACACACGGACATTCAATACATAGGTTAAGAGTAAAAAATCCACCAAAAATATTTCGATGGTGATTTTGCTTTGGCCTATGCAAACAGGCAAAATGCAATGCATTTAGTATAATTATTATTAGAATGGTTGAATGAAGTGAAATGAATGAAAATGAAATGAAAAATTAACTCATTTCTGCAAGACTAAAAATGTCTGATGAGGATGGTGGTGGTTGATGACTTAGGACTGGGCACCACTATTGACAAACCAATCCAAGGAATGCAAATGTGGGATGATGCAAGGAGACTGAGCATTTTCCCGAACGGTTGTGCAAATTTATTTGATTGCGATTCACTCATTTCTGTGAATACACAAAAAAGAACCTGGCTAAAGAGTCATTGAAAGAGAAGGTGAGAGTATAACCACGGCAAGAGGGAAACTGATAGGCCAAACATTTAAGGCACGAAATACCGTAGATAGAGGGAGATTTATAGTAAGCTGAGGTTAGATATTCCTACCTAGATTACATCAAGACCTATTTGATGCAGAGATTTATAACAGCCCGCCCAAAACGAGCGGGATCCGCCCTGAAGGGGCTTCTCCTACCGTGATGTTTTGGGGGGTCTGCCGGGCTTTGATCGCTTTAAGTGCTAGATTCGAGCCGGAAACCCCTCATTCTGAGTTACACCCCGCGTAGTCGAGAGGTTTCCCTAGCGTCTTGCGCGGGGTAGGACTATCCCGGCTCTCTGACGTAGACCGCTGGGCGGAAGATATTCCTTTCTGAATTGTCACTGAACCCCCAGTGAGCAGGGACCGTGGCCGGGTGGCGCCTATGGGCGCCGGGTCCCGAACCACGGCGGGGATAGGAGGAAGCCCCTCCCGCCCCTTCTCAAACCCCTGGCACTCGCACGAAAGGACCAGCGGGCCCCACTGAACCTACCAAAGGTAGCGACACAGCCCCAAAGAAGCCGACCCGCTGGAGAGGACCCGAGAGCCCGGGCTCGGGTGCCTTCCCCTCCCCCTTGAGCCCGTGTTTGCTCTGTTCCCTGAGCACCGTTTGACGGGTCGCCGTTGGGTTCACTATCGCGAAACCCTCCCACGCTTCCTCTGACACCCTGGACAACGCCTGTTGCCCAGGGTTCCGGGGTCGGGTTGGTTGGGGGGGTGTCTCTTCGGGTGGTCGGCGCGTGGTCTGCAGTGCCTTAGGCAACCGGATTCTGCGGTTCGTGCAACCGCGACACCTAAGCCTAAGCACCCTTCCACCTGGATTTATAAGGGAGCCGGCAACCGGACAAGAGAAACCAAAAGGTCCCGTGTTCGAGTCCCGCCCAGGGTGTTGTGTTTGTTCAATACGGTTTCTTCTATGATATGAAGAAGCGGGAAATCAAAAATAATTATAATACTAGGAAATAACTTGTTCTTTCACGGAGCCGAGCCAGTATTCCAATCGTCAATACAGGGCTGGGAAACAGAGTAAGGCGGACGCCAAAGCGAAATTCCGTTCGGATTTAGCAAAGAGAGTGAAACACGTTTTCCACCTGTTTGTACGTAGAACTCTATCAATCTCAATAAAAGATCTGAGGTTTTCCCGGCGAAAGGATGCGTTGAAGATTCTCAGGTTTCATTCCGGGTGAAGGAGTTGATGTGTACCGACGTTTCGATGGCTGAGTCTGCCATCATCTTCAGGGTGTGTCTGGACCACGAAGAAGATGGCAGACTCAGCCATCGAAACGTCGGTGCACATTAAAACCTTCACCCGGCTGGAAACCCAAGAATCTTTCAACGCATCTATGAACCTCCGTTAAGAAATGGCTCCCCTCATCCCTGAACCAATAAAAACCGAGCAGCGCATGTTTAATTAAAATAGCAAAATAAGGCACATTTGCAATTTTCCTCTTTTAAAAAACTTTTTGATTACAACTAGTTTCCGTGGAGCCACATTGTAAAATGGTGTTGCTGCCGAAAATAGTGGAAATTAAAAAGCTTTTACCGAGCGAAAAAGTGCAGGTGTTGGTCCCTCTCCTTGTATTATGGCACGTTTCCACCACATCACACCTGAATCTGTATCGTATATGTATTTACATTTACCTTGAAATCAACAGTAATTAGTTTTAAGCTCTGCGCACTTTCCAATGCATGTTCCTTTCCTCGCTTCCCTCACATTATTCCTTGTGACAAGCTTTCCAACACATCTTCTCCCTCTAATAATTCCACCATCTCCTATCTTCGGATTTCCTCCTAGAACTTCATTTCCTTCCCTTCATTTGCCTTCCTTTCCTCCCTTGTGACTTTATGTATTCTTCCTCTAATCGTCGATGGTTTTTTTCCAATCTTTTCTTTGCCTAAAGTGTTTCTCCTCTGGCCTCTCCTTTTAGTAAGCATGACGCGCTGATTCTCTTATGACCTTATCGTTACATCCAGTTTCTTCGAAGGATACCACTGAAATAACTGCGTCATCTACTTGTACTAATATTACGATCTCTTATTCTGATGTTCTTACTCTGGCTTGTTCTTACTCATTTTTCCGAAAAAGCCTTTCCTTTCGCTTTCCTCTTATTTTTCTACAGCAGTATTGTAACTGTAATGGTTCCTTAAGGACATCAGGCCTTTGCCTGACTGACAAAGCAGAACTTAGCGTTTGTCATCCAAAAAAGTACTTAGTTCGTCCAGACCTTAAATGTCATACTTATACCTCTCTTGCCATGACCTTTGCAATCCATTGTCAATCACGGGGGTTACGTTGTTGGAGCAACGCGGTTGGAGAACCACTAAGTATGTTTATGGAAAATCGGTGGTTAGGTTTCATTTTCCATCAAACTACAGTAAACATGTCTGCAACTTTATTGCTGTAGCAGCCTTCTAAATTGGAATTGTACGAAGACGGAAATATTCCCTCTTCCACTCTTCGATGGTGACCTCTCTCTCGTACAACGACCGATATCCAATTGTTGAAAAAGTTAAACTTTCACCCGTGTTGAAATTTTGGAACTAAATGCATTCGATTTGTCTTTCTCCAAAACTATTTTTAAAGTTTTTTATTTGGAATTAATGGCCAAGGATAGGGGTTTATTCCCAACTTAAATATGTTTTAATTACATTGCGTACATTATCTATGAACATCGCTAATAATGAATGAATCAATTAAAATGTTGACCTACTCGATTAAAATCTTTAAAAAGTGGTTGGTCGCGCACACGTAAGGTATTTTATCCCTCAGTTGATAAATGTGGTTCTGAACAAGTGGGCCATGGAAGGCAAAGACAAAACGGTGGTTGAAAAAGGAAACCCGTAAACAATTTTCACCTTTGCTACTTAAAACTCGTATCACCCCACGCTGTCCTTATATGGAGCAAAGAGGCGCCTTCGTGTCTATTTTGGTCGGATGACGCCAAAGTGCCCGTGTTATTTATATATTAATCCATTGAAAAATGCCTTACAAAGCGCTTCTAGATACGATACTTGATATCATTGTAGGAGGTGGCACACCAACTCATTTCATGAAGGATATAGTCGTCACTTTTTAAAGAAATAAAACATAACAAGAATGATACTATTTCTTAAGGATTAGCTCCTGTAAAAAAGGAAAATAATCAAACTGCAGAATTGCAAATATTATGTTACTACCCTTTGCACCCGGGCGTCGAGTGTGGTTCGGCAGGGTTGTGTGTGTTAATAACTCGCGTGTCGGGCGTCACTCGACATATATATTTATTTCTTTAGGGGTATTTAAAATTAAATTCTGAGTGCGCTGCAGTCAAAGAGGTAAAAAAATCTAATGGTAAAAGGTTAATCCTCCACGTGTACTGCGAGAAGGTTATAATAGAAGGCCAAGAGAAGATGACGAGCGGGACCCATCGTGACGGAGAGTCTAAGTAACCTTGAAAGGAGAGAGAGAGAAGAGTGGCAGATGAGAACAGGCCTATGAGAACATTACAGTTAAACTTAGTTAATGTATGAAAAGAGATTGGCACGAATTCAGTTCCGCAAACGGCCCCTCAAATGTTTTACCGTTCGCCGCATTTAGACCCGGTCCACACCGCAAGCGCCAGGAGAGCGCGAACGACTTCATCGTCTCGGGAGGACATTTGCGTAGGGAAATGACATTCGGAGTGGAGCACGGACGCACCCGTCATTCGCCGTGGCAGATTGGACAACGCTTCCGATTGGTCAGTCCACGATTCGCCCACTCGCGCACGCAGAAGGGAAAGAGGGAGCGTGGCGTGGTGGGGCGGAGGAGGGCGAGCGGCTCGTTCGTTCGAATTGGCATGCGCCCATCTTGTCATCTCGTCGCCGGTCGACCAGAGGTGAGGAAGTTGAATCCGAAACGCCGACCTTCCACCCGGGAGACCGGGAATCGTAAATTCCAGGAGGATACCCTTTCCGTAAACGGACAAATGAATCCGTCGAAAAAGTTTTTTTCGACCCTTATGGGGTCGCTGCGCAACGAAAAAAACCGCTCCGATTTCGAACCCCGTTCCCATGAGATGAGACGCCCGAGATGGCGGACGCTGATCGGGGGGAGTGGGGAGGGGAAGGGGTTTGGCATGCGTCATAATGGAGAGGAGATCAGCCTGGGTGAGAGGGGTCGGTCGGTAAATGAAGGGGTCGGAGAATCCGGAATGGACGTAGTTAAGAATTGATTTCTGGGAGGCAATGGGTTGTGTGGTCCGGGGGGAAGGGTGCGAACGGGTGGGTGTGGGGTTCCTGTCCAATGCATGCAGGTCCGTAGACGTGGATATCGGATGAGTGTAGGTTTAATTAGAAAATTTATCCCTTGGATTCCTTGGGAGAAAGGATTTTTTAAAATTCACATATCAACCCTGAGGAGCCTGACCAAGAAACGGCACAAATCGCACACTCCACTGTGGCATTGGTATGATTTAAACGTGACTTCCGGGTGCATTTATATACAACCAATACAACTTACTAATTAATTCTTAATTTTTTTTTTGTCTTCACCTTTTCCTATTTCAATCGGGTGGCTTTATTAATTTGTTTTGGCATATATTTTTTGGCCCACATGCTCCTGCTGACGCCCACAATTCAGGAAAATTAGGTGGAGACAAACACAACATTCGTCCTGAGGGGGACTAGAGCCCGCGAACTTTTGATTAGCCAACGAGAACGCTATCTACTTGGCTAACTCGGCTGGTATTGAATATTTTCAGATAATGTATTATAAGGAAATAATTTCATGCAACGCTGAAAATGTGAAACAGTTATAAAAAATAATGGAAGAATATCGTTGAAAATGCTTTTAAATTCTAAAGTTCAATGTGAAAAAATTCACCATTGTAAAAATGTCTCCAAGAATTGTATTTATAATCTGCCGATAAGAAATTTATTTCGTATAAATGAATATATACTGAAATCAAAGCTTTGAGATGTAAACTGATCGGAAAATCGCCCTGCTTCACCACATACTGAATGGAGGAAAGCATCAAAACTTTATAATAACTCCGTGAAAAGCATAAAATTCGACATATTATAGTATATTATGCCGTAAGTGATAAACTATAGCGAAAATTCTATTCATCATCATCAGTACTTCAATCTGAAGATTGGTTGACTGCAGCCCTCCATTCTTTCCTATGTAGTGCTAGCTCTCTTACTCCTTGGTAGGTCTTACTTCTAACGTCTCTAATAATTTGCCCTATATATCTGTCCCTCGTCCTTCCTCGAGGGGCCCTCCCATCTAATTTTCCTTCTAAATTCTATTACTTGACTCGAATAAACTGTGGAAAACACGAAGTTGGAGGTGATAATATTGGATTTCCTCCACGGCCACGACGTGAATGTGAATATATAAAGGCATTTTGTAAACTTCAGAGTGGCACTCGTTCTTGCTGTAACGAAAAGGAAAATTCCACTATCCGGCTAAAATATTAATGTGCTTTTTGTTTCATATAATTATGTATGCGTATTATACGGTTTAAACGTGTTACTTTGAAAAAAAGATTTATAATACTTTTAAGGACTCATGAAAATGAATGAGAAATTGGTGGCTGAAAGAACTCGATAGCCATTATAATAATGATGCACGAGCTGGGGGATGACTTGCATGGCGATAACAACGGAATAAAATAGCTGCATTAGTATTTTTTTTTTAATGTGTAGTGTAGAAATTGCTTGTACACATATCATGAGATTGAACTAGACGTTCAAATGGTAACTTCGGTTACGTGTATTATGATTGTAACTCTCGGTGAAAAAAGTGGGCTCCAATTTCGTCCAGCTTTCGAAAATACAATGAAAAAATGAAGATTCATTTTCTTTAACTGGGATTTGACAGCCTTTAGTAATAAAAAGTCAGTGGGATTAAATTATCAATATATAGAGCTTTAGGCACTGCACTCAAAGAAGCATCCCTTAGGGATTTATATCTCATGGTAATTAATGCTCCTCATTGATTAATTACATTAATTAAAAAAATTAGATATTTCTGATTCTTTTCCACTTCCATTCATATTCAACCATTTTTTCGTTAATCATCTAGAAGACCGTCTATCCCTCTGTTGCTATTGAAGTGAATGTAATCACCAATATATTCATACATTAGGTATTATGCCTACCGTACTTTTTGTGTGAGTGTGTGTATATATATATATGTTTTTTATTTGTTTATACATAGATATTCCGTTTATTTTGCACTTTAACTACTCTTACCGAAGAGATATTTTCATAATTGATGAATTCATTTCACCAAGCAATAGTTTATTCTCCATGTGTTGTCGTCTGTCTTTTGAGCCATAACACTTTTTTGAAAATGGCGTATTTCCTTGCAGAAACTTAAGTAGATCCGAGGTGTTTTTTTTCTGGGACTGTTAATTTCATCTGCGTTATTAAATACCTCTCAACTTTCCTTTGTGAGATAAACGCTTGCTTATTCCTTTTCTAAAAATATTCCACTTCTGTGTTTCTCAGGTAAAAAGGGAGCAGGAATTAAATTAATATAAGCTCGCTCTCCTCTCAGAGTTCGTTATTCCTTTTTTGACCTGCTAAAATAATTCATCTGCCCTTTCTTCCCTGCCGCCCCCGTTTTCCGTCCGACTCATTTCCTTCATTTTTGCGCCTTGCTTCTTTCACTGTGTCGTTGTTTGCTCTTCATTACGTTAACGACCGGGGCCTTTCCTCCTTTCCCCCTGAAAACTTCTTCACGTCCATCTTTTTTCCTTCTCTATCTCTCATGGCTGTTCCCACCTTAATTATTGCTTTCTTTCCTCCGCTGTCATCTCTCTCCAGAGAGGAGTAAAAATTTCCCCCTCGTATAGCCCTTAAAAATGTCTTGCCCATGAATTATTTCTACTCATGTTTTTCCTTAGTTTCCTTCATATTCCAACTCCAGTCAAGTTTCGAATAATTATTTTAATGGCCACGCGTTTTTACGAAAAAAATTACTTTAGTGTCCTCCTTTTATCCTCTCCTTGTCGCCAAAGTTCACATGCGCGCACATACACAAAACCCCTTCTGTTCATCTTACTCAGCTCATAACTTAATCCTGTAAATGCATCCTCGCGAGTGTAAAAAAATAACGCAGAGTAAAGAATGACTGAGAGAATTCTCGAAAATTTAATTGATCGCGTTGCGTAATATGCATAGTAGTTCTCCGCGCTTAATGAAAAGTACTGCATTAGTGCTGAGTAATTACGCGATGCCATAAGCTCACACCGTGTTTTTTTTAAAGGGGAAAATGTGTGCCGCGGGACTTGCGCATTAGTGTAAAAAGTTGAAGCATTTCTTTACGGGCCGGGGGACGTGATGGTAGAAGGGTGAGGGAACCGGGCCGGGTGTGTGAGGAGGAAGGGTTATTTTTAAGGGTGGGTGTGGGTGGAAGGGGTAAGTGGGAGTGTCATTGGAGTAGGGGGGGGGGGGGAAGGGAGCGGACTAAACATATACAGGTGGGATGGAGTTGCATTGCAGTTTAATTAGACGAGATTTACATCATCAAATGCTCCGCTTTGCAATTAACGGATTTAATTAACGAATTTATTAATTGATGATTTTAGTTATTCATTTATTTTTTATATTTTTTTCCCTCCGATTTTTTCCTTTGAAGGGAGAACTCACTCCCTCCATGTACGCAAACCATTCACGTTTTCATGGAAGGCTGAATGGTTCCGCTTGATTAAAAAGCTGATTAATTTATTGGGGATGACAGTCAACCCGATATTTCGCTGAAGCGAGAGAGCTTGGGGAACGGATAAAATTAGTTAAAAGGCACTTTTTCATGCAGTTCACCTCATGGCTGTTTGGTGTAATGAACTGTGTTTATTTTACCTTGCCTGAATTTTTATCCTCTCGATCCTTTGAAATAGACATATTTGGTTGGCATCATTAGTGAATGCGGAATTTAATATATAATTTTAATCAACGTTTGTAGGAAAGTAAAACGATTATCAGGTTCCGATGCAGGAGTGCCGTTCATTTGTAAGCATTCTTCCTTGAATAAACGACATAATCCAGGAAATATGCGAGAAATTTTCTACTTTTTCACGTTACGAACATCATGCGGAATACAATATTGCCGGAATTTATTAGCTGGAAATGGCAGGAATCTTAACCTTATGATCCTATCTAGCAATTAACTCATTAGTTTTATTAACCGAAAGTAACTCGATCGACTAATATATTAGCTTTTAAAAGTATTTTATTCTCTTCTTTGTTCATTTATATCACTTGATGAAGTACGATAATAAGTTTAAAAATTTTTCCACTTTTAAGTATTACTCTGTCGAGATGGATTTACTTAATAATCAATTTTTCTCAAATTATATTAAGATTACACGTCTATTATTTTAGTATTCAAAGGAGTTATCAATTCCAGCTATGCTCCGTAAAAAACATTTCTCTGTAGATGGAAAATGGCCGATCATATACACGAAAAACTAATAAAGTTAACAAGGAATTAACGTCATATGATAGGCTCATGCATTATACTGAACTTTACTAATATGTTTTATAATATATTATATTTTATTTAAGGCTATTATTTTTACATATTTCTCAATTTTCTCATTTTATATCTTAGACATTTATTTTTCTCTATTTATATACATATATTTCTATTAACCGGTCGCCGGGTTAAACGAGTGAAAAGCGCGTACGCCGGCTGACCCAAATTCCGCCCAAAGAATGGATGATGTGTTTGTCTAAAACTAATTTTCCTGAATGGTTGCCGTCAACAAGGGCATGCAGCCGTAAAAATTTGCCAAAACCAATTAGCACTGAGACCTCAAAATTATGGGGAAAAGCTGAAGAGAAAATATTTATTTATATTTTCATATTCATTTTTTCATTAAAACCAGCGATTTAGGAATCGTATTACATCTACCATAACTTAAACATCAGAATATTTAAAAATATTGTTTTATGCATTCCATTTGTAAATAAATTATTTTCCAGGTGTTTTCTGGCTGTGTTTTTAAGGAAGGATTAATGGAGACATAATAATTAATCCTTACGCTTGAATGTCTCATTTCAAATGATATCATTTCGCTTAAATTTTAATTTCACCCTATGCTAAATAGTAAGTAATATTTTACTTTATATACATTTATGATTAAGTTCCTCCGGGATTAAAAACTTACTCCATGCATTTCTTGAATAAACAAGGGTTTTGAAAGCTTGCATTAACTGCTTTAAACGTATGAATTGCTATTTTTATGTACAAACATGTAGGTATTTAGATATGAGAAAATTAAATACGTAATAGGTTTTTCGAACTTCGTCATCTGTGTTCATATAAAAGTAATTAACAAAAAATGAATTAAAGAATTCACTATTGAGAAAGACAAAACGGTTGGACAATATCATCCCTATGTAGTTTATTGATTATTTCTACCAATTCGCGAAGGTTTGGGATTTCAATAGAACATACCCAGAGTATACTTCGGTTTCTATCTATTATTAATCTGCATTGTACATTGTTTTCACATTTCTATTAGTGTTCTTAATACATCCAATTATATTTATTGGCTTCAAATTCGGATACCTTTTTTGGCTCAATTCTTTAGTTTAATTTATTGGCTCCTTTAAAATTGTAAATTTTAATGGCACCTGAATAAGCTCAAACATTTATATTTCTCAATGTTTGAGTGAAAATGAAAATCATTAACACATTTTATATGCTCAATGAATCATAATTTCGATACAATTGACATTATTAAAATATTTATTATAAAATATTTTTTCAATCTTAAGCGTTTTTGCATTATTTTGGTGTTGCTCTGTTTGGCTTGGACAAATATTTTCACGGCCGCATGTCCTTACTGACGTCAACCATTCAAGAAAATTAGTTTATATTTTAGAATTTACAACACTAGACCCCTAACGCTTTGTGTGAGTCCACTAACGCCCTATCCCTCGGCTATCCCGACGTGTAGGTTTTTGTAACATATTGTAAAACAAAATTGAGCTAAGATACTTCTAAGTATGATAATAAAGTATTATAATAATAGTTTCTGCCTCAGAAAACGAAAGAAAAATTATTAGTTAAAAGTTATAAAATAGACGTTATGCAAAGTTTTTTAATATTTCACACTATTTATTTTGACACATGAGACTTTTGTCATCTTCTTCTAGGGTTCAGACTCATGAGGTTCTGGGGTTCCGGCTATATTAGGTGTCAGACTCATATTGACATGTTCAAAACAGAATAGGTTTCCTAGGTGATTAATTTAATTAATCTACATTTATTATGTATTTGTATTAATCTATATTCCAGATTTGTGTTTATCTATATTCCAAATTTGTTATTCAATTTTTGAAAATGATTTCATATAGCTCCACTTGGTCTCGAATTTCAAGAGAGCCTTATTCTTAAACGGAAGTGAGTTTGCAGTCACCTAATCATTTCGCCGAATTGAAAAATTGGATGGAGAATTCACTATCGTATTTAATTTTGATGTTTCAAATAAACACCTTGAATAGCACTAAAGGAAAAGGAGTAGGAGGTGGGATTCGAGTTTGTAGTGAGATACGCAATTCTGTTAGTCATGAAAATGTTCACGCTCTTATTAATCGATTAGCCAAAGGGTTAGAGTCCTATATGAATGCATTGAAGTAGAAGGATTTAGGAAATAATCTAATCATAATTAAAAATTAGCATAATTTTCGAACAATAGAATGACAAAGCCAACAGACATAAAGTTAACATAAATGAATTCAGGTAATAACATCAGTTATTTTGTCAGCATTGCATAAGTAGGTCTATTTGAGAATCTAATGTTGATAGGACATGCCTTATCAAAGAGAGGTCTTAGAGAGTAGTGAATTGATAACGGGAACTTTGAGTAAGGAAGGAAATAAAAATACATTTTAAATAAATAATGTACATGTTTTTGTCATAAACCTGACTCTTAAGGAAACATTGAGGGTATGGATAAGAGGGATATATTTAAGATGTTGTGGCGAAGGTAAAATGGATGGAAAGGATGACATTATGAGGAATTGGCAGGATAAGCGATGATAAAACTACTACAGGAAAATAGATGATAAAAATACTCGTATGTAGGGGGGATTTTGATACAATATTAAATTAAATATTGGAATTTGGAAGACAATGTGCAGGGAAAGAGTACAGGACATCTTGGAAGATGTTAAGGTCGGCAGAAAGTAAGCAGAGCCACAATCGGAATATTCGGATTTCACAATCGGATTTTAAGACAAAACGCAAACGCGATAATCACAATTTGCAGTTCTCATCCAATGATGCGCGGAAATAATTATTAGCGTCCATCACAAAACTAACTTTAACTGGTAGACTGCATTAAAGGACACTTTTTGATCAATACGATCAGTATGAATTGGTTTCAGCGTGGACTAACTGTTTTGAATGACTGCTGTTACTGCTTATGACACGAAAAGACTTGAAATCTTCGTAACATATTTATCTCACTAAGTCATTAATGTAGTACATCTTTGATCAAAAGCCTTTATGAGGTTTTTATGTTTGCCTGCCTAATGCTCTATTTGGGATAAAAATTTTATCCCAGTTATCCTTGCCCGTGTTACTGTGAAAACCAAGTTATGTTGCGTAAAATGAAACAAAGGTTTAAGAAGGCGGAGATGATGAGTGGCGAGTGAGACCCGTTGAATAACAACCTCGCAACAAACATCTTTGGCCATCTTAATTGAGGGACCACGCTTATGACTACTGAGCTGCGGCAGCCAGATGAATGCAATTCATATCGTAGCGGATGGAGTTTTGCTGCGGTTGTTTTGAAATAAAAACACGATGGACGAATTATATGTTACTTTCTGTCAAGGATGACATAAAAAAATGCTGTTTGAAGGGAGAAATAAGAATATTAGGAAGTAATGTTTTTATAAACTTCCCTATCCTTAGTGCATCCGTGTGTTGCTCTATTTTTCTTTTTCTGTCGTCACCTTTTCTACCGGCCTTCGCTGAAAAAACCTCTCACACCATCGTAACTGGACGAATGCGAACCCACAACCATAATTATTTTAATTACCCCGGTCGTTCATTTCCTTTAGAGTCACTGCTTTCAACGAACCACCTGTTTTTTCTGTGTGGAGGTGAGAGGGGCGGCAGGGTTAAGAGTGAGTGAGAAAGTGTGTTGAGCGATCTTTGAGGGGTCTGGAGTGGGGGAGCGGAGTGGGAAAAATTGTATCCTTCCGTAAAATATACAGTAGTTACATATAACACACAAATTGTAACTTTATATACTAGAGTGTCAACCTTAGGTAACGGAATCCTCGAGCGTCTGATTTTATGCAACTTTTTAGGAAGGCTAGGGTACTTCTCCTGCACCTGGGGTCTCATCTAAGTATTATCTGTATTAAAACAGTCACAGAGGTGGAGTTTAGCTGGGGAATCTCAAGATGTACTGCCCAACTCAAACCAAAGCGGCACTAACACTAGCAAATCTTTTACTGGTCAGATTACTACGCTATCTGTACACTTCCCTTCATCTCCTAAATACGGTGTAATATGAGTATAATTTAGCATTGGAAACAGTGAAACAAAGCACGCAGCGTCTGCCCCTCAATGAGGCAGCTGCAAAGGAGTCTGATCCCCAGAGGAGCGGCCTTTTAACTGATGGTGTCAACTTAAAAACACATATGAGGCAGGAATTGGAAAATCCACCTAAATTATACGAGTATAATTCCAGGATAAATGATGAGTCAAACAATGGACTTGAATCCTAGCAACTACTGGGTTCAGCCCACTGGGGTTGGTTCCGTGTCCAGCGGGAGAGGCAAGGCTTCCGCGGTCGTCATCTCGAAATTCTTGTGATGCCACAACTCCGGGAAAGACAAAGAGGAGGGCAGGAATGATTTCAGTAGCGACGTGGAATCTAAGGACGATGTTAAGGTCAGGGAAGTTAGAGAACATAAAACTCGAGATGGAGAAAATGGGGACAGATGTACTAGGGTTGAGTGAGGTAAGATGGAGAGATACTGGAGATTAGGCCAATCTATAGCGGGTGGAGGAGACTCAGCGTGGGTAGCCAGAGTTCTGAGCGAGAGATTATGAAAGAGAGTAGTAACCATTGAAAAGGTTAGCGAAATATTAATATTGGTAGAAGTAAAATATGTTAGTCAACTAACTTAGTTCTAATAGGTATATACGAATTCTTACAGGTGGCCACCAGGAGGAAGAAGTAGAAGAGGTTAGCTTGAAGAAATGTTAGGCAAAGTATCCAGGGGAAAAATATGGTAGGGACGTGTCGTGGGGGGAGAAAGGGACGGAAAAGAAGTTGGTGAACTCATTAATGGCATAAGAAATGACCGCGGGGATAAATTAGTGGAGTTTTGTAGAAGGAGGAGTTTGGTAGTAACAAACACATGTTTGTTACTACCCACAGAAGGACCACCACAGGAGACGCAACTTAGCTTGAAAAGGCGCGAGGAAGGAGTACCAGGAATAAGTAGATGGTCTTCTGAACGAGGGTAGCCTAAGTGGGACAATCGGACAAAGGTCCTAGATACGGAATAATGGGAGCTGCCAGAAAAGTAACAGAAAGAGTAAACCGCAAGGGAATCAAAAAGTCATGGGTTACAGAGGAGACGATTAATAAAATGGCAGATCGTAGAAATTGGAAAACACCAAGAAGAACGGGAAACGTAAATACCGAGAGGCAAATAATAAATTGAGGCGAGAGAATAATAAATAGAAGGAAATCTGGATGGAAGAGGCAATGGGGTGTTGAAGTTTGTAACGTAGGTTAGAATGTTGGGTAAGCGAAGATTGGGATTTTAGATAGGATGATAGGTGGTGGGAATTATACAGATTTAATAAGGGATAAAGTTCAGATGGAGTGTTGCAAATTTAACTGAGGATCATCAAAAATCTACCTTGACCGGTAGATTATCGTTAACAATAATTACGATGGAAATTTTATTAATATTAGTTTTAAAATGTATCAAGGCAATACCTCTTTATGATGAATTTCTTTGGAAACCTCATCTGTACCTTTCAGAGAGTATTTATTCAGGAATTGTTCATATACATTACCTGCTATTCAAACCAATAAACGTTTTTTGCTGCAGGGAAAAATTTAGCTTTTGCTTGGGAATTTCGCTTTCGTTTTTATCAAGAGTAACTCGTTATACCGGCCAAGTAAAATAAAAATCAATCCATTTCCGGTATTTAATCCACTTTCTGTTCGAAACTTCTTGTACGAGTGATTTTTCATCTTATCGTTGGATATCTTAATGCGGTGGTTTTACGAATAAACTTTTAAGTTCCTTTTTATGCATTTTAACATTTTCACAGGAATATTTTCATACGGATAATGCCTTGAAGGCACACTGTAACTTCAGTCAAAAAAGAGGTTAATTTAGAGGAAGTCCTGATGTTTCCAAACTCCATACATCTCTCATCTTCATACAAACCCAGAAGCATAGAACGATCGTGTGGAAGGGAGACCGATAGAAAAGTCCGTAAATCCGTCAAAATTGTGTCGGAACGACCCCTCGTCTCATAAAAACCTTGTGGACGGCCGAGAGGTATGCTGTAACTCACCCGTGGAGGAATGATAATGCGGGAGGCGTGTTGTTCGCAGTCCCCGTGATACGAACGGGCGGTAAATTGCGCAGACCGTCTGCCTCGTCTTCTCCGACACCATGTGTTCAGATCGGAAGAACGCACGCGTCATTTCCCTTCCGATGAGATCATGATCCTCAATGTTTGCTTTGTATTATCCCGTAGAAATTCGTGACAGGGGAATTAAAATTACGTGCCTTTCCACAGAACTAGTGTTAGCCCTCAATTTCTTCACCCCTTTCTCTGTTTATGCATATTTTTCATTCTTTCTCTCTTTATGCATATTATTTCATTCGTTTTTAGGTTAATTAATTAATTGTGGAGCGTTCCGATTGATGACGGAATGCATTCAACTAATCATAGTTAGGTAATGCACGCCTACTAAAACTCAACAGAGTTCATCTTGTAGAATCAATAAATATAATGTATTTTAGAGTTTGAAATTATAGTAAAAAAGGAAGAAAAAACCAAGTAACAATGCGTAACGAGGTCTTAGAAGAAGCAAAGACTTACATCAAGGGAGATAGAATAAGACAAAAAGAGAAAGAAAGTTTAGTATGACTGTGAATATCAGCTGTTTTGTATGCGGTACAGATAAAAAAATAATAGTTATTTTTTATTCTAGACAGTTTTACCAGAAATTCAGTGAAATTGACAAATCGTGTTAATCCTTGATAAGAATCAAAGTTATTCATACAGAGTAGGATTTGAAGCTTCATCTACTTCCATCTTCTTCATTGCCATCTACTGGTTGAAAGAAGTGCGTGTACCCAAAAAAGCTTGGGTTTTGATAGTGTGTCTACAGGAATTCCCTTTGATTTGTACTGTGGCTGCTACTTAGATTTGTATTGTAGCTGATTTGTACTTACACCTGGTGTAAGGCAAGCAATTAAGAATTGAGAACTAGAGCTAGATTGACGTAATGGAATTATAACTTGGGATAAAACATGTTGTATAGTAGAGCTGCAATCAAAATTTTCAAATTGAAGGCCACGAAACAATCACTCCCAACTGTTCTTATTATAAAAAAAATTAGTCAAAAATTCCGTGTGTGAGATAAAACTACAATCTTAAGAATCTTAACCGTGAGGCAAAGATTGAGGCAAAAAACACCTTTCAGTGATCACCAGAAAGAGCTCTAATATTCGTTTAAATAATTCGGGTATTGGTGATTACTGTTTACTTTTTAATTTCTTTCTAAGATAGACTTGGGCAGACAACAGAGCCGATACGCATTAGTTTGGTAGGGCATGCCCTTTCCAAATAAGGGGGTCCTGATAATATATTCGATGAAATTCTATAAGCAAAAAATGGATTCTTCACATTTCCGCATTTTTTGGCTCATTATGAATGATGAGGGCTGCTCTCGATGCGACGCGTATTGAGGCCCAGTTTGTAAAAATCAAAGATATCGAGCGAAAACAGGGAACATCGAGATTTTCTATCCGGAGTTATCCGTTGACACGGTATAAGAACGCTGTCGGCAGAATTATTTTTGAGAAAATAGCTAGTTGTTTTGAGCTAATGTTTAGTGAAATGTGGATGCA
>WURS02000017.1:5809412-5821418 GCA_011762765.2 Rhinocypha anisoptera | reverse complement strand
GGTAGGCGGGGTCTGGGGGCGTCTACCCACACATTGCACTCATACCGGTGCGGTGGGGCCGGGGGAAAGAAAGGGGCGACAGGGAGGGTGAGAATGTCTCATTAGGAAGAGGAGGACAGGAGGAAATGTCTCCCCTCCCCTTCTCGTTCCGTTGTGACGCCGGGATACTAACACACAGAGAGAGAGAGCGCGCGAGCTCTTCCTTAATACGGCTGAAAGAGAGGGAAAATCGGCTCTCTCTCTCACACATACACTCTTGGCATCCTCGTCCCTGGACTCCCGAGAACCCGAGCCTAAAAGCAAAGTCTTAAGCGAGAAGATCGTTCGTCACTGCAGGGTGCGCGCACCACCGCCCGTGAATCTTCCTACGAATGCATGAAGTTGCCGAGGATTATTTCCACGCCTTAACGTCGACGGCAAAACAAAGGCACGACCACACAGAGTGCGAGTGGGTGTAGGATCCTCGGAAGGAGTGCCTTCATCCCGCCGTTTCCAAGGCGGTGCCCACGGATCGTCCGGGATGCAGACCGACATGACAGCGATTCTAACTCTATCGCACATCGATGTAGGAAGCCCCTGGTTTAACATTGGTCACCAGTGAAACTCGATTACAAATTTCCAATCACCCAAGTGAAAAACTACACAGATTACCCAAAATATCACCCGCCCTTGTCAATACGCTTACGCCGATTCCAACGTACTCAGTATTAGGTCCTACCGAGTAAATATTGATAGTTTTATATGTGCGTATTCATCGGAATCGCACAATTGTTCAATACTTCCACTTCTATGCAATACCCTGCAAGCCGCCGCTATGGCGTGTCTATATCCATCTTGTTCTTGTTATCCTTCCTCAAATCCCCATTTCCATTGTTTCCAACCTAGTGACTTTTTCCATCTTTCCCAAAGTCAACCTTTCACACCCATATAACAACGTACTCCAAATGAACGTTTTTGCGAAATATTTTTCTAATTTAAAATTGCATGTGTTTGTTTTCTGGAAGATTCTTTGCCTTATTCCCCTTCGCTATAGAGGTGCATCCGTTATCTCTCTTGTAATTCTCCTTCCATGGTAGCAGAACTCTTCTATTTGTCCCGATATAAGTCCCGGTATTTAAATTTACAAGGCGTTAGGTCCTGTCATCGAACAGGAACGAACATATTTGTTTTACTAAATATCATTTATTAGGGTATTATTCAATAGCCTCCCACCTTCCCACAAATTCTATCCGCTTAATGCACTTTGTGGTTCTTAATTTAATATCGGTGGCACCGGAAGAATGGCTTTCTTCTGTTTCTTTGAGGAATAATTTGAATATGAGTTGGAGGAACCAGTTCTCTTAATGGAGTCACAATTTCCTGTTATCAAATTGCTTTCCTAACGAAATAAACATATGCTCTTTGTATAGAGGTAGGTACTTTAAAAGAACCGGAGAAAAGTGGTGTTCTCAGAAAGTAGGAATGCTGAATTAAACATCAAAGTAGGTGGGGGTGTCAATTATAGCCGGCGGGAGCAGTCACGCATTAAGGCAATCTATGGGACGGGATAAGGGGTGTGTGGGGAGTAAATAAACAGAGGAAACGCGTTACGAGGATGAGAAGGAGACTCTATTCAAAGGAGTGGAAAATTATGACGAAAGTTCTGAGTGAAGATGTTGAAGAATGAGTCTGTGGAGATTATGATACGGGAATAGCATCTTAATGGTTCAAAAATCAAGCTTGTGACGAGAAAGCGTTAGCGTAGATGCAATGATTTTCAACTGTGAGCATAAATGATGACAAGATGGAAGCGAGTTTAATGGAAAATTAATAAATATTATACGTAATATTTAGAAGAGAATAAGTGGAGGGGAGAAGCATCAAGGTGAAGTGTAGCGTAGAAATCGAATGACAAGAATCGTATAAAAACCACTGTCATCAACCATAATATCGGTTTTATATGTGAGGGTAGAGCTCATCTACTTCTACTTGTATTACCCTGAAAGCTGCCGCAAAGGCGAGTGGCAGGGGGTGAGCCTCCACCATATATGTACTCCCAAATGAAACTGTTAGGAGCCATATTTTACACACAGAGGGAAACCTCTCACATGCAAAACATCAATGTAAAAAAATCCACATCGTGCGGGGACAATTTCAACACACCTACAATGAACATGCATGCAAAATAACTACACACCCCATCATAAAATACAGGGTGTCTAATCTAGTGCTAAGCCCAACGACGTGGAAAAATTTACATATAAGGGTAGGGAGGAATCTCCTTTCTCTGTAACGAATACGGGTTCCCGCGAAGATAAGGGTACTAAGAAAATCACTCAGCTTGTGTTTTAGCTGAAGGTGTCGTGAGGCGTCACAGGATCTTGATTCCGGGCCCCAATTTTAGTAACCAAGCGCTCTACACATTGGGTTGCCACAACCTCAAGAATAGGATAAAGGAGAGAATTATGATCAAAATGGAAGTGAGGAGCTTCCAAGAAGTTATTGGAATTTAGTCAAGCAATGGATGATGAAAATAAGACCTGAAAATGAAATGAAACTGTGACAAAAATGGAATTCATAAATCAGGATATCACAATAAAATACAGGAATTTAACTCTACGCGTTCGCAAAAAAAAGATAGTAGGTAAATGTGTACACTTTGGAACCACGATCCTGCTGGCATATTCATGAAAAGTCTAGGGAATAACCATCTACATTAGAGTTGAACTTACGAGATTCCTTAATTATGAACTATATTCAGAAAAAAGCTCTGGTTTTCACCATTACCATCCATAGGATGCTTGTAGCAAAGAGGATATGAATCATTGACGAAAAGCCATTTGGTTCGTAGAACTGGAAATGCATTTGATAATGTCAAATGAATCTATAAATCTCTTAAAGGGACTGAAACATTTTTGGCTCAAAAACTTAGCCATTACGCGAAGAGAGATTAATGAAAATAGTTCCAGCTTTAAGAATTCATCTTCTGACGTCCGTGAAGGTAGGTTGATGGACCCCTTTTATTCAAAATTCACATCAATTATATGAATCATTAACTGTTGTCAGTAACATACTCGGATTTTCGGCAACGGCACCATCTCCGCAACTCGTACTCCACAAATGGAAAAAATAATTATAGAAGCGGACCACTAGGCTCTTTTGAAACACCGTGATGAAATGGTGACTAAATTGGGGCCTAGAATTGAACCAAAATAAATCCACTCACGAAATCGGCGTGGTATAAATAAATAAAAATGGCAGACCAATTGAAATTAAATTTCAAGCATTATTTTAAAGTCGGACCTGACGTGGGGAAATCGCGTTTATATTATATATGTGCAACTGCATTGAAATGAATAATTATATTAAAGGAACGGTGGAAAAATATTCAGACTAAAGACTTTAGGAGCGAAGTGACATCGACGCAGATTTGAGACCACGCCTTGAATAGGTGTCGAGTATTTGGGACTGTCTCACAAATAGTTTGTTGATACGTGAAACAAGCGAATCAAAAAAGAAAAGCAGCTCGATTCATTAAATATTGCCACAATCTTACAAAGATCGTCACGAAATTACTGGATGAACTTCAACGGAAGCCACTCGAACCACGAAGATTGGAGTAGTAGTACAATAGTATTTCTGTTTCATAGGGTACTTCGACGGCTATGGTCATTTCGCACATCTTCAACTAAATAGACATATGGACAAACACAACGCCCATGCCTTTGACGGGACTCGAACCCGAGACCTCTGGGTTCGCCGAAGAGCACACCACGGGCCAATTTATACAGGTGGTCGGGGCGAAGATTGGAGAGGTGGGGTTGAAACACAGAGAAGCTCAGAGAAAAAGCGATTTTGAATGACGGACACGGGATAATATTAGAATCAGATTACATGGGAAGGCGGGACCGCAGCGATAAGTTACAAAGGGACTCCCCCAGAGCGAATAACACGAGAATTTCTCCTCACCGCAAGCTAACTTGCGAGGACAATGGCAGAGGACTAAATACTCTTATTCCAGTCAATGGGTGAAATTCAGAATATTAATTTGCAACCGGATGAGAGGCGTCCTAAGTTGTAGGCAGTGATAATTTTAACATGCCTATATACTTTTAAACGTCGAAAAAGTGTGCGTTAACAAATGCTTGTTAAATAAATAAATAAATGTTTATTGTTGTTCGGGTAAATTGATTACCATGGAACAAAGAATATTTTTACAGAATATAAAATAAATGCATACATGTATATAGGTGAACAATCAAGCAATATATTCTCAACTCAACTATCAGCCAACAATCTATTCATTAATTTATAAATAGATTTGAGAGTGAATCCACAAAGTGACCATGTATATATTTGAAACAAGCAAGTTTTTTGGAACATTCAGTCGACAAATATCAAGGTTCGTTAAAATAGAAAGAAAACAAACATTTTTTTTAAATTTCAAGACACTTGCTAATCTTCATCTCTTGTGTAGTAGTAGCAGTATTTTTGTTTATAGGGAGCTTCGACGGCTATGGTCATTCCGCACCTCTTCAATTCAGAAAAAAAACCATCTGGACAAACACAACAACCATGCCCTGTGCGGGATTCGAACCCCCGACCTTTGGGTTAACCGGCGAGCACGCTACCCACCAGGCTAACCCGGTCGGCCTCACCTCTTGTGGAATCGAATTCCATGTATGATATGATTTAATATAAAAGGAATTGTGATACATTGTAGTTCTGTGACAGGGTATGATTAATTTATTTTTATGTCTTGTCTTCCTTGTTTTTTTTGTAAATTATCTATACAAGGCTGGAAAATTTAGTGGGAGTTACACCTTTCAAAAGTTTATTCCTGTTTAGTCTAAAAGTTTAAAGTTATGCTATTCGTAATAATGATTTGGTCGTAATTATATGCGGCCTATACTTGTTTGAGTCTTTATTTATATAAAATTCAGTCACAAGTCCTAAGAACAATGTTATATGTTTCTGAAAATGTAAGAGACATTGTGCTTCAAATATAGGTAATATAACAAGAAGATAGGTAACATCAAGAAGGCAAGCAGATGAGACGGGGAGACGGGGGGGATGAGCGAGAGGGGGTTGAAGGATAAATGTGTTTACAATTCTTATGGCAAGATATGGGGGAATAATTCCCAAGGAGAGATAGAAGCAATCAGGCTACCTATCAAGTGAAAGGAAAGTTTCTGTCTGAAAACTTTTGAAAGTTTCTGTCTGAAAACGAAATTTTTGCCGGGAGAGAAATTGCAGTAACTCAATAAAATTTATTAAAATATTACTTTTTTGGAACTCGGTTGGGGTCATAATGGTTCGTAGTGACCCAGTTTTGAATAAAAAACAATTTTATTTTTCATCAACACAAGAGAAATGTTTATTCTTTTATCATGCTGTGTTGTCTATTCATGTGACTATAATTCCTTAAAAAGTGGAATGACAAAGTAGAAAAGTATTCGCGAACGGTGTGCAAGTTGATTAGCCATTCGGCGAGAAATTTGGACGTGAATTCGATGTCTCGAGGTCAGTACCGTAATTATATTTGGAAAGGAGTCAATTACGCAGCCTGAGCCGAAATAGGGGCTCTTCGATATACCCACCTCTAATGGTGTGTGTCCTTCCTGTCTTTTCGGAGTGGCATTAACGTGCAATCATGTATACTATCAAACTTCCCATTTGAAAGTTAAAACCGTTCCCCAGGAAAGACTTAGGGTTCTCGTCAAGGCTATTCCACACGTCTAACCGAAAAGCATTCAGACCGTTGATCGCAGATTTAACTAAATATTGCCACCGGTGCTGGGTCATTTAGCGCTGGTGAAAACTGAAAAGTGAGGTGATCGGTTCGGTTTTTCAAAGAAGAGTTACGATAATATTACGATTTTTACGATCGTATTTTTTATGTCCTAATAATAATAGAGTATTCGGGAACATAATAGGCAATCGTCTTTTCATTGATGGTGTAATTGGTGTCTTTAATATTTTACTTACAAATCGCACACGTAAGCGTCCTTGCGACGTTTTGAGAAAAAGGACGCAATTCCAATTCATCATAATCATCAATCATTTCAATTTAATTTCGTGGGATTTATACGAGTTACTCTCTAGGGTTGATTGATTTAGAAGAACTGAATAGGAACCAGCTCCATGAAAAAGACATGAAAAGGGCACTAAGATTCCAAAACATTGCCTTCGATTACGAAGCGATTGCCCACCAATATTTCATAATTTTACGGGATTGATTTCCTGTTAATCACCTAGTGAAAAATTCCAGGGCATGCAAAAATTTTTGGAGGCTCTAAGAGATTTGTTGTTCAGTGAGGGTAAACGGAGGTTCGTGGGATATGCATGATCCGCCGGGAGCCATAGCAATATTCCGCCCGGCTCTGCGGCAGATTCGCGCTGGGGACGGGCTGAATTTTTCCCCACATCCCGACCCGTGTACAGTTCTTATGGGAAGAATGAAGTTAGATTTTCTTCAGAGGATCGTGTTATTCTTCGGGGAGGATGAAATGAAAGGGGCGTCCTCCAGTATTCATGATGGGGCGCGTGTTTATCCAGAGAGAATTGAAAAGTAGAGCGACGGAGGAAGGACGGGAGGAATTGGTTCCCAATGTTTGAGTTGGGATTAGTTTTGAATCGGCTCCAATGGAAGGTATTCCGACTCAGATAAGCATAATAGCCTTATTTCCCTAGACCCGTGCGCTAAAACGTCCGAAGGAAGAGAAGAGGGTTTTTCAGAGTGACTAAGCAAACATACTTTTGTCTTGTTACTTTCTATGCAGTAGCAAGACGTCCTCTAATTTATGATCTCGTCAATGTTTGAGTGAAGGCTCGCGTATAAATAATGAGAGACAGACTTTCTGGTTGGAAACTCTTTTGGATTTGACATGCTCATGAGAGGGGCTTTTGGAGAATATCCAGTTAATCCGGTGGGTATTGCGCTTCCCGATTAACTCAAGGGAATAGAGATGTCATCTCGCGTGGTTATGCGGATATCTTTATGAACGCGTAGTCATTTTTCTGTGAAAAAATAACTTTACCAAAGGCATGCAACGTTTTTTGTACTTATAATTTTATAATAACTAAGATACTAAAAAGAAATTTGTTCATATTTAGAGGTTAATTTAATTTTGCCCAGTAAAGAAATGTAAGATTCGACCAGCGTATTTAAAGGTAGGGATGATTTAAATAACTTCACTCTAATATTAACGGGATTTTTTATAAAAAAATAATGAAATCTGATTTATACCTGTGATTTTAACTATTATTTGTTAATAAATAATTGCAGCTGAAAACTGTGTCATTAGATTTTAGAGTCTATTGGAATACGTGATGATGAGCTGATAGCGTTTGTATTTTCTGAGGATATACAAACACCGTTAATGGTATATTAATCTTACACAATAAGGATGACCCCCGATATTTATATGAAAGAATACCATTGCTTGTTTTTCCTGAATATCTTTCTGACATTTGGTGATGTGTTATTGATGAGCATCTCTCTTTATGATACGTATGGAATTAGTCGAAACAAATTCTTCACCCATTACTGAATTTTTAATGATAAATTTAAAATAAATTCATATTCAGGATAGTTTTAAGTATTAACATTCATATTATTGATGCATATCTTGGTTGAATGACGGCTAGGTAAACTTTGTCATTCAAACTTACATTTAATGAAAATAAAATTCTAGTTAGTACAGTAACAATGGAATTATATACAAAAAAAGATTTCATTCAATATTTGATTATTTGTAACAATCGCGAGAAAGATGTCTCAAATTTCCAACTTTGGAATTCAGAGCTATGTATATTTATCCTCTTATTTGTTGGAAAAAGTGGAATTACAGGGAATCTTCTCAACCACGGACGCTGAGAAGGGTGACGATAAGGAGTTATCTAGTAGGAATGTGTAGGAGCTGGAAGACTTTGGAATGGAAGATTGGATGAATGGAAATGCTCTGAAGATACATATGGATAGAAAGGGCCGAAGGCATTGAACCTTTCCTGTGGCTGGAAATATGGAACTGGCAACGTCGTGCTATCTCTTTTATACCAATATTAGTATAATTTATGACTGTAAAAATGCACGTTATTTTTTAAAAAATGACAAAGACTTCGGTGTCGTATGTATTTAGCGATTATGGCATCATATTGCTAATGTTAATAAGAGTTCACCTCGCTCAATCTGCGCGGACGCACCACTGAAAATTATATTTTCGTTTCTCAACTCATGAACTAGATATGGGAATTGCATTATTGCGATAGGACCTTTTTTCCGAAAACATTGGAAGGAATCTTAAGGTGAGTTCCTCATTAAATAAGTTTTGGAGGAATTAGAAATATTAATTCAGTACGTCATACCTTGGAAATAACGCTGTTGTATCTTGAAATCAATGCCATTCGTAATTACTGTGGTGTTACTATGATGCTGATTTCACACGAGACTCTTGAGTTTCATAATTCCTGTCTTCGGCCAAACACAACCAAATATATCCAGCAATAAGTACCTAAGTCATAATAGACGTTTGAAAGCCTTTTTTTGTTATATCTGTATAGAAATTGATACTGTCAAAGAGAATCTCTTGCTTAGAGCTGGTGTGGAATCAGCCTCTGCGCGGACGGTTATTACTATGGTTTGCGAGGTATCCCCCTAATATTTTTATTTCATTCATCCACAAATTAATAGAATGAACAACAATTTCTTATTTTTATTTATTTTACGTGATTAATTTGTAAATTAGAGTTGTTGTCATTTTTCCTTGACAACGTAATATGTTACGAATGTACAATATTCCTATATTTTTAATTTAAATAGGTTTAAATAGGTAAAAATTCGGTACCCCTTTGGATTGGATGAAATAATATTAATTTATGCAGCACGGGTGATATACGTTTTCGAATAGATTTTCGTGTACCTGATAACTAAAAATTTGGAGGTGGCTCCCAAATAATGAGGATTAGTTGAAAAAGGAAGCAGTCATCTGTATGGAATGTAATAAAATACATGAAATAGGACAGCTGTGGAAACAGAAATTACAGAAAAAAATAAATGGAAATCAGAGGTAGGCATGGGGTCATCAGGTATACAATATCAGTATCTGATGAGACGACTATGCATTGAAATTGTCGTAATAAATTTTCAGCGAAAGAATCATAGCTGAGCCTGTAACCTTCGAAGTGTTTCTATCTCTTTGTTTTCAGATTACATAGCATATATATGTCTGCATGTATATATATGATATAGAACTCTATTACTGAGAAAATTTTAGAATATGATATGAGAACATTATAATTTGATTAATTAGTTGGAAAAAACAATGAAATATATTTCCCAGCTAAAGAAAAGAGAGGTGAAATGAATATAGGACAATACATAAAACTTTCATCAATTCTTAGTTTACCTTATCGTGTTCAACAGAATGCTGCCTTAGAAATCATCAATTTGCTCAATATTAATGTACTGATGTTGAAATTTATTCAAGTTTCACAGTGATTGAAAGTAAGACGACTTACTTTCCTTTACTGTTACTACTTATTCACTCTCGAAATTGACAGAGATGAAATTTTTGCATAGACGTAGTCTTCTCATTGAATTTGTATGAATTAATGATGGGTTTAATTCTAATGTAATTATGTGATAAAGAATTGGAGCATGCCGCAGTGCTGCACGATGCCATTTGGTACGACATTCATCGATGTCTCCTTGCGGATAGGAATCGTGTCACAAGGGAAGCGCTAAACATAAACCAACCGATGGAGATTTTTATGGCGAAGAAACGAAAGCAACTGAGACAGGCGAGATATGGCGGAAGGCTATCATAATAATTGAATTGGTGGAGAGTCATTCAGAGCATTAGGGAATGGGATGGCGAGGAGTGGGGAGTGACTTTTGAAAATTTGCTCATTCATTAATTTGTCTATGCCTTGCCGAACGATTTCAATTTGTTCCAGGGTGTCCAATATGTGGCCCTGCCTCTCCCCATGGAGAATATCATGGTCAAATGTGCATTCATCTTCTAAAAGATGTTTGGACATAGGTGAGATTGAATCACCCTTCTTCCAACATTCCCTACGCCATGCAAATGGCTGATTGCTCATACCCGATTGATCTGTGTAGTATTTTCCACAATCGTTTTACTTAAGTCTATACTCTCCCGAATGGAGTGTGGGATGAAGCTTTTCCTTGGCATGGCACGAGGCTTCTTAATGTCACTAGGTTCTGTATTCTCATTTATTGTCTTGTAGTGAATGAACCTTTGCATGCTTGAGGTGCTAATCATCCTTTTGGATAACGGGGGTGTGGTTCCATTATTTTTACCAGATTTGCATTTATATTCACCAAACTTCATCGTTATACCACCAATATAATAAATAAGGAATTTGACTACAAAATGGCAAATTTAAATAAATATGATAAGCTCTACAACAATTTCAGCTAGTAAAAAAATACAGTGAGTAAAGTCAAACGTCTCATTTGGTTTCCCATTACCAGCGAAAGCAGTTAGAAAAAATAACAGATCGCTATAACAACCCCAACAGTTTCATAGGTGAACGCATATTGTCCTAAAATCTCATTTCAGTTGGTCCACGTGGCAGGTCACAGGATGTGATATAGCTGTAGTAGTTTCCTCCCCCTCAGCCCAACGTTATACCCTCTCCGCTCCTACCAAATTCCACCCCTCAGGGAGTTGAGATAAGGTCGGGACTTGAACGGGGCGTTAGGAAATTGCCGATGCGGGGAGTGGTAGAGACGGGATGACGAGCGGGAGAACGACAGGAGGGAGGAAGTGAGGAACTCAGGGTGACGTAGGGAGTAGCGGGCGGCGGGAGGGTTTTAGGAAGGGCGCAGGTAGTGAAGATGGCAGGGCCAAGGGGGGGTGGAAAGTGGATATATTCATTGCTTTTTTATTTCCATTTCCATCTCTGTGAAAAAGTGGAAGGGGGCGGGGGGGAAGTGGCAGGGGGGAAGGGGGCAGAAGGGGAAGGGGGAAGAGGGGAAGGGGGTAGAAAGATGGTGGGTCGCGGAGGATGTGAGAGCGTGGGTTAAGGATATAGAGAGCAGGGGGAGAGGAGCCAACACCCCTCCTTTCTCTCTCTATCCCCCTTCCTCCTTTCCTCTTCCCATTCCAATTTCTTTCGTGTATATTTTTTCCTCTCCTCTCCCTCTCTCACTCTCTTTCCCTCTCCATCTCTTTGCGTCGAGCGATGTGTCATCTCGCAGTGGAGAAGAGCAGCGTCTGGATATTTTATGCATTCGCGAAATTTTTTTCTCTCTCTTCATTCCCTGCTTTCCTCTCTCTCTCTTTCTCTCCTGCACTGCCATCCCCACCGCCACTTCCCATCTCCTGTCGCAGTTTTTTCCTCTGTCCCATCCTCAATATCCCATCCGACTCCTTCCTCTCCCTCCCCCTCTGCCTGCCACCTCCGTTCCCTTCCCGGATTCTCCCATCTTTCCGATTCGATCGTTTTAAGTGCTTTTTATGTCCCCGACTCTCTCTCCCTCTCTTCCTCCCCGGTCTCTCTCCGCTCGAAAAGGAAAGCGGGCATAAAGAGCCGTCAGTCTTTCTTACTGCGACGATGCAAGTTTCCTCAGAAAGTGAGTCTTTGGAGGAGAATAATGTGTATGCGTGTGTGTGTGTATATATATATGTGTGTGTGTGTATATATATATGTGTGTGTGTGTATATATATAGATACACACACAACAAATGATAGTAAATTGGGGGAAAAATATATATATACACATGTACACACACTAGAAGGAAAGCTCATAACTATATATGGTCTTCAAGGGCACAAATAGTACAGGAAAAACACAGAAACAGAAAAAGTCTTTTTTCTTAGAGAAGCTTTCGGGTGCTTCCTTCAGTCTTCTTCGACTGTTGAACATTACACTATCGACGGGGTAATGGCGCGATATTTCGATTTTTTTATTGTAAGTAGTGTTCACTGTGGAGGCCGTCACTTGGTGGAATTCCATGATAGAGTGATGGTTTTTTAAATAACTGTTATATTTCTTTT
>WURS02000017.1:5755406-5770651 GCA_011762765.2 Rhinocypha anisoptera | reverse complement strand
GCCAATGAAAATATTCCATTCGATTTCCTCGTAAGGATGTGTTCGGCCACTTGGGATGTCAGACTTGTGATTCGAAGAAACAGTTATCCTGTTCTCTTTGTAAGGATGTTGATTTCATACAAAGTATAGCCATGAAAACTCGATATTATGCTCAATAAAAATAATTAAAAATCACCATTCATAATTCATAAATGCCTAGTCATTAAACATGATCTACGCCAATGGATGAAAAAACGCATCAAGCCAAAAGAAAGCTGGCTTAAATTGGAGGAGTTCAGGGAAATCGTAACAAATTTCTCTATAATACCCCTACTCTTATGGATTTATATTAACGATTCATAGTCAACTCTAAAATAAGACTATTTTCAGATGATACCGTCTGAAGATCTAGGGAGATATCTAGTAAAGTAGAGTTTAGTATTGGTATCAAATAATTGGTCAAACATCACTAAATTGTTTAAAAATATCCCTTTAAGCTTAATTCCGATAAATTTCCGTTATTTTTTTTAAGAGAAAGGATCCATATTCTTACCACATTAATCGACTGAGTAGTAAGGAAATGAAAGGTGATTGATTCTGTCAAGTTCCCAGGAAAGAACTTCTAAATCTCCACTTTGGACACCTTTGGTTTAGTCTCTTAATTTGTAAATGTTTGTCTGGCAGTTCAGCTCATCGAACGATTTCTACGAGTTCATAAAATCATCCGCAAAAGCGATCTTATACTCCAGATGCAGTAGTTAGTGCCATCTATATTTATTTCGTTCGTCGACCACTATGCACAATTAGTACCTTTGCTAATCGAAGAAAACCCCTCTTTTGGTTGAAGACAACTACCATGGATAACGGGACTCGAACCCATTACTTTTGGGTTATCTGGTGAGCGTTGTCCCCTTCAGGCTAATCCTGCGGGCTCCATTTCTGTCCTTGTTCTCATGGTCACAATTTTTCCAATTGCACGCCTTATTCATTACTTAAATTGGATGTGTGTAATAAGTATTTTTTTAGGGTTTATCTTTTGTCTATTGTCATTCATTACTCGTAGTTGAAGTAAACAAAATTCAGTTATCCTATTAGGATAAACCTTATCGAAGGTTTATATGACTTTATTAAGGAAATTCGGTAAAAGCATCCAAATACATGTATCTTGTTATTTTGTGAGAGATTTCTTATTGATTTAACGTTATATGCTCCATTAAAAACGAAGAATTTATATTTGAGAAACGTTTACCTTTTCTAAGTAAACTAATATATTTGTAAATAAAATTAACAAAAATATGAATGTAGTGACTAACTTTCATTCATAATTCATAATAACATACAAAATTCATGATTTTTTCCTTCCTAGTTCATGTTTCATAAATTAATAAATAAAGAAATAGTATTCAGGAATTAAACCCGAATCAAGTGTTCTGGGTTTACTAAGATGTTGGTAATATGCTATGAAGTCATGTTTTAAAAACTTTGTGTTATAATCGCATGAAGTAACAAAAAACATGGCACATTCATAACCACAAAGTGTGTCAAAAGATTGTTGTGCGATGACTTTTTCTTTTAGTAAAATTTCTAAAAAAAGATTTCAGCGAGAAATAATCAAAGGAAAGGGATTACGACCTCCAAATATGCGGAAGAAGAATTTTACAGGGCAAGGTTAATAAATTTCATTTTACGGCGTCACAAATTCATTCGGCAGCTTATATGGATGGCAACCGAGAAACAAGTACCAATAGCTATTCAACCAGATAACTTTCAAAATTGTGAATTATAGCAATTAAACTAAAATAAGCTCTTATTTTCGACATTTTGATTTAAATCTATCGGAAACATATTTGTACGAGCATAAGTAACAAAAGTAGTGGAAGTGATATGAAAATAAAATACAGGGCAGCTCACTTGGTCATTTTTTGAAAGTGCTCTGGAGGAAATACGTAATATTCCATTCGAAATCTGAATCCCCTATTTCGGGTGTATCGGAAAATATTAAACGATCCCCGAAACGATAATGCATAAGTTGCTTTTCCAATGTACAATAAAGGACACTGTTGCAATGTTAGAATGAAATGGGCGCTTATATTTTAATGGAATGCAACCTTTCTCTTCTGTTTTTTTTCTCGAGGGAGGGGGAAAAGGCGAAAAAAATATACGACAGAAAAATGGTGGCATATATAATAAAAAAATATAAACGAAACGGGAGAATGTAATCCAAAGAGCAATTAAGTCTTAAGTGGGGGATGTTATCCGTTATTGTTTTACGATTTCGAAAGTTTTTAGGGAGTTCTCCCTTAGGCAATCGCAAGAGAATAAAAAAATCCAGTCAAAATGACACTTAAGCCTGAAAAATTGGATTCCGCATTCAATATTCCAAGCGTCCCCCTCTCCTCCTTCCCTTTCCTCCAGCCTCGGTTTTTAATTGCATCCAATTAAGGCTCAAATAATCCGAGGGAATTTTCATGTTTTTTCATCTCCCCGTCCAATTTTATATTTTTGTGTATTGATTAAGTTTTTGCTTCTATTACTAATAAAATAAATCCCCATCATCTTTGTTGTAAATATTTTTTTTAATGGAGCCTTCTCGGAAAGGAGCATAAAAACTATTTCTAGTTATTAATGAAAAAATGGATGTGCCATTCTTTTAGCTAGGTGTTCGTTAGCACAGGTCTTCATTTTCGAAGGAGACGACAGACAATTTATAAAAAATGGCATTCGGGTTCGAGTTGTGAGTGGAATTTCGATTATTATTTTTTTTTACATTTTCGCCGTCCCAATTTTCATTATTTACTCACCAGAGTTGCAAGTATTTCGAACGTGACTGTCAATGTGCCTTTCGGTGGTGTAATTCACTTGGTTCTAATTCCTGTGCAAGTTATGATGACGGTCATCCATGTTTAAGAGACATTGTTCTTTATAAGCTGATGCTTCATTCTATCCAATCGAATGTGACGCTGTGACGCAGTTAGAATATCTGATCGTGCGTGTCATTAAACTATTTTATGCCATAAGAAAATTAAAGCATTTTTAATTCAATGCTTATCACGTCCATTAGACATGAGAGAGAAACAGTATGGAGATCCTGCAGTATCCGAAAATTCTAAGGTTGTACGGAATAAAGTGGTGAATATGTATATATATAATATGTTAAGTCATATGCATTCATAAGCGTATAAGAAAACATGAGTAATTGGTATCCAATACGAGTTAAAAAGTTGTCGCCCATTGATTGGTTATAACATTCTATAACTCTGGCAAGATGGATATCATTAAAAGCAAACTATACCCCCTAACTTAGGAATAATATTCCTGTATCTCCCTGGCCTATGTCAATCAATGACTTATACTGAGGAAAATTTCACTGTAAAAAAACATGCAATAATTTCATCGGATATAGGTGAATTTTTCATACCTTATATAGCGCGAAGTACGTGCTACACCCCCTTCATAGTGATGACATCCACTATGAAGGGGGTGTAGGAAATTTGAGTTCAACAGTAAATTTGAAGAAGAGGCCGGGGAAACAACGAATTTTGTAATTTGTCAAGAAACCTAAATTTTGCACAACGACCCCATCTAGAATTTATAGAGAATTTAAGGAGAATACTCGCATCGTCGGTATTGAAAGCAGTTGAATTATCCATTATACCAATTCCCCAAAACTCGGTATTTCAAACTTAAGAGAGAATGATTTTCCAAAACAATTAATAAAACAAGATCGGCAGGTATCTGAAATATTCTCTGTAAGTGCTCTACCCAGTGAAATTTTGGTAAATCCTATTCGTTTGTCATTTACTTCACCTTAACAGCGAAAATGAATGCCGTGTAAATGTTCATGAGCTTCCCCCAATCCTCGCGGGACCATGCTAAAATCTTATTGGGCGCTTGATTCGCCATCATTGCTTTTCGTCGTGTCCATCTTAGGGTCTCGTTTTTACATACCTCTATGAAAGATTTGCCTATAACGGTTGCTCAGTTCTAGGAAGTCGAACTACCTTAAAGATACCAGTGTGGATGTTATAAATCTCCAAGAAGGTCTAATACTCTTATCTCGCAGGTTACTTCTTCAGAAATATAGCTATCGTTCTTGAGCTTAGAAGCTTGGTAACTTGTCTAGATCTTGTATTTACCTGATAATATGGTGACACTTACCAAATGGCCAAAGGCGCATTATATACAGTTGCAAGTAACAATGAAGGTATAGTGAGCAAGTTATAATTTTGTTGATGAATATTATAAGGCTCTATCTTTTTCTTCAACTTCACAACAATCTCACTGATTTCTTTATTTCCTACCTCGATATAATTATGGGTGGATATTTTTTAATTATTATGAAATTGATTTTCGGAAATAAAATATTAAAGTAATTGCAAAGCAAATGAAGTATGAAATCTCTTTAGGCTATAACATCCTTAGGTTCGATATCAATTGATAGAACGAGCCGTTCATAAGTTACATAATTTTCTCATTCGTTACTCCTTAGAACTAACAGTATTTTCTCGAATAGTTATAAATATTTATTTAAAGGAGTATAATGTTTTATTTAAAAAATAGCGAAAAATAAGCAAATATTTGATTACTCGTATCATAAAATTTTATGAATACTGTAAACAGAAATGGCACTCCGTTTATGACTAATTTAAAACATTAACAGATCAGACAGGTTTAATTTGAGAATTTTATATAAATATTTATTCATACGTTTTATGTATATCGGTGTGTAACTGAACCTAAACTGAAGGAAAACAATTTTTCTATTGATGTTAAGGTTTTATAAAGGTGTGTTTAGGTTTATAATTCGGTAATAATCAATTATTTAAAAACTTTCGCAGTTTACCATCAACAAAAAATAAAATTCTTTCACTTAAGGTATGCATCTAGATTCAATTATTCATAAATCATTTTGATAGAGCATGAGATATTTAACAAAAGCATCAGTCAAATCATTCAAATATTGCGAAAACCCAATTAAAAATATTTGCTTTTCATCTAGGACGAGGAGCATACTCAGAGATGCAAGCATTGCTAGGTAATAATTAAATTTGTATGTCGCTGACTCTTCCTCTGCTACCATCGTCCTTTCAAAGCTTTTAATTTTATGAGCAATTAATAAGTTAAATAAATTAAAATGGAGTTGATTAACTATTCCCAGCTTTTAATTTCGGAGATTTAGGGTATAAATTAATTATTTTTCGGTCGTCAACAGATTGCTTACATTTGTGGTTTTTACATGTCCCCTCCAACCTCCCTGAAGGGGTGGGAGGGATTTCAAATTAAAACGCTTCGTAATTAATTCGTACAGTTCATCCAATTCATACGGTTTGAGAGCACGCATTTATATTATACACAGACACACCCGTGTTTCTTATTTGCGGAATTTATAATTACTTTCATGTGCATGCAGATTTATATTCCAAATTGAGTTTCTCTACGAGACAGACGCAGTAAACGATGAGTCCCACATGCATATTATATGGAATCATACAATTTGATGAGAGAATTTTTAGTGCATTTTTGAGGTTTGGTTCATAGGTTAAGTACCTGAGACTTTTATTATTAATTTTTCAGTTATTGGAAATCTATACAAACTTTTATGATAGGACAAAAATTATAAGTAATATTAAATGAAAATTAATAAATTGGAATAAAAATAAACATGCCACATTTGTGAAAAAAGCACTGAAAACGGGTATGGTTGAGTGACGCCCGAGGAAATAAATGTTAAACAAGATGAAATAAGCTTGCATGCCGATGGGAACAAATTAAGCGGTCGGAATCATTTACGTTAATAATACTCATTGAGGCTGAAAATATTCTCAATTATTCCGGCTATGATTAATTCGCGGAACTCAACGGTTGAATGGGCAATTTCATTCCTCATTTACATATTAGGAACGCTTGAAATATTACTCCTGGGCATAACGGTGAGAAAACCTTGAATTGAGAATTTTTTCAAGCCATCTGCGAGACTGAATTTTCTTCGTGAAAAGCGTCATACTCTTGGGAAACATCTCTCAAGTAGGGTCAAGAGGCACTCATTTAATATCGTTGTATATAGGCACGAGCGGATGATCCCACATTAATCAGAGGATTCTCCGTCTTCCGCATAACTAACGACGTTGCATAGATTGCATGTCAGTATTAAGTATTGTGTATTAAGTTAAAGTGACTATATTGACGAATTTATTCTTTCATTTGGTGCTATGGTTTTAAAGGGATCTACATTTGTGTTTGAACCGTATGGCGCCAAAAATGTCTCGGAGTGCCGCTACACCATCATATCAATATTTAAAATTAATTGTCTGGCAAATATCAAAGAAAACAAAATACATCTAGTTAGGCGTGACAAATGTGAAGTTTACCCCTATAATTACTGGAATGGTAGCATCACTGTTTTCACGTATGCATCACAGTATGCTGAGGAATGAGGAATACTCAGTCCCATTGCCATCTCAATAAACCATATTATTTTTGTTACAATTTATTTGTGGTATGAATGATTTGACAACGAGAGCTTCAAAATATTTTAGTCAAATATTTTACTTAGTGGGCATGATCTTGGGAGAAAAAAATTAAATGTACTTCCGGGTGGAGGGGAGAAAAAAAAACTAATCGGTATAGAATAATTATTTTATTGTCGCTCATCGATTGGTATATTTTGAAATTCCGTAACTGGATGACGGGAGTGACTAACATCTGGGAGAGTTCCTTTGGCTCTGAACACTGCAGATACCTTTCGTCATCTGACATCAACAGAGAAAATTTTCGCGAAAGAAAAAGAAATGAAGCGAGAGAAACTTGGAATTTCCCTCATATTTAATTTCATTGATTATTAAATATATTGTTTTTCCTATCGTAACCTTTTGGCTGTCGTCAGCTCCATAAATAATTGTGTCAAAAGTAAAAAGGTAATGTTTGCTAAATACACGATAGTGATATCAATTATGTAAACCAAAGTTAAGAACCTACGAGTCGGTTAGATACGTGAGGTTACAGCTCACCTTTCAGCCTGTAAAGAAAGCAGTTCATTTCACTATACTGTCAGTAGTTTTCCAAGAAAATCTGGTGCTCAAAAATCACTTAGCTTTGGTTTAGCTGGGACTATCAGGATGACGAAGGCGTCATCAGGATTTGAGGCAGGCTTACCAAGCAGGTTAACCCACAGGCCTAGTGTTGTTATCGGTCACGTGTTAAATGGAATAATAAGAGCCCAGTCACATTTCTTTTCGGGACACACACTGACACCAGTAATTTATTACCTGAGAGCAACAATCTTAGGCTCATTTAGTAAATTGTAATTTATTTTAAATTTACTCCATATTTTACTAATCCGTGTAGAAATATTTTCATTAGTCAGTTTAATATTATCTTTTTGAATCATCTGCCCAGAAATCTTTATAGTTGTTGGACATTCAACCGTATGTAAAATCTCGCTTTTTGTAAAATGAGTTTATTCTAAACGTGCATGAAATAAAGGAAGATATAAACAAATGTTATCGAAATACTCCATTTTGGGTGTTCCTTACCGCTAATCCGGACGAAATAATAATGATTATTTCCGTTTCTTTTTTTATTTCTGAATCCCGTGTCCCCACATTCAAAGTCCTTTGAATACTCGCCGTACTCACTAATAAATAAACTCCTATCAACTCCTCGACTCTTTCTATCCTCTCCACCCGGACTCTCTTCTACCGCTTTCCGGAACCCTCCTTCCCGTCTCGGCAGCTTCCCACTGAGGCGGGCACCTCCTGTTGCTACAGAGCGCCGAGCTCGAATGGATAAAAAAAAAATCCCTTTACGTTTCCTCGCTGCGGTTTGAATAGGGAGAGTGAGACAGTAGTAAAAAGAGAAAAAAAATGAGCCCACATCTTTTTATCCCCTCGCAGATTTTGCGTTAAAAGGGGAGCTGGCCAATGTAGTGAGGGTTGCGGATTAAAGTGAATGGCAGAGCAACTAGCTCAGAAAGAGAAACCCTTACAGCAACAGTGATGTTGATGCGGTGGAAATGAACCTCAACCTAAAACCGACTGTCATTACAGGT
Source organism: Rhinocypha anisoptera (assembly GCA_011762765.2). Lineage (NCBI taxonomy): Eukaryota > Metazoa > Arthropoda > Insecta > Odonata > Chlorocyphidae > Rhinocypha > Rhinocypha anisoptera. The sequence goes on along the minus strand of WURS02000017.1, from coordinate 5,762,625 downwards.
CAGAGAGTTGGCGAATATGACGAAAAAGATGGGAGATTGCAGTTTTGATGAAATTAAACCGCACATATTACATTTCCTTTTCTAAAATTATTATTACTTCACTTCCTGCCTCGATAACTCTGACGAAAGTCACTGTAATTTTCTGAAAGCGTGTGCAATCACAGAAATAAGAAATTTCATAAACACATGTGATCTATATCAACAGAGGATACATTTTTTCGTTTTATTAGAAAACATAGCTGTACATGTATGTCTGATAAATATATGTAAAATTACTACGAGTATATTAATATAAAAATAAAGGAAAAAATAGTAGTAATTCCGCAATTCAGTAAGAAAACCAAAGTCGGAGCCCGAATGACTTAATATTTTCTCGTATCTAATCATTATAATGGAAAGTTTTAATTCCATAAATAAAACCTTTTTTAGCCTTGAACAAAAAGAATTAATACACCTACAAAAAATCTGTGATACTCATACTCATCGATTTAGAGCTATCTCAATTTAAAAGAAAAGTTGCATGTTTATGTGTGCATCCGCAGAGAAAAATGATTAAATTTTCCGACTACATGGTTGTGGCAGCAGAGAGGGTAGGTTAATTAAACTGGATCCGGGAATAACAACTTCGAGAGATGAGTGCATTGTTACCATAAGTGATAACGAATCAAATTTATCCATCTTCCGTTAGGAGTATACTCTACACGATTTTTAGACTAGGGAATCAAAAGATATAAATTGTATTTGTTGCGTTTCTGTTATTTCGTAAGTACAATCATCGAATTCAGATTATAAATACACTTTATGAAAAGTAATGTGAAGTATCTGTGTAGGAACTGGAATAACATAATGAAAAAATTATCGTATTTTACGTGATTAGATTATTCGATAACTAATTCTATCAATTCACAGCCATTATTGATGATAATAAGCTAGATGCCTTTTCCAGATTTTAATTCGAAAACCTTCATGCCGATAGCCTTATAACCCTTCTGGCTGTTCAGCATATAATGTTCAGTTATATATAGAAAGAGAATATTTATATTGGAAACTAAGATGTATTGCAGAAAGAAATAAGAAATTACATAGACTGATAACCAGTATCATTCGCAAAAGAGAAAATATTTTTTTCAGTGATCGGTCTAATCCCGAAATCTTTCTGTTTAGTTTTACAGTTCACACCAAGTAAGATATCAAGTAGTATTAGGTAGCGTGCAGCGAGGAGCAGATTCGAATGCAAAAGGTAAATTTTGCTCTAAACGGTGTAGCCAGATTATTGAAGGAATTTTGACTGGGACCTCGTTCTCTGATCAAAGGTTACGTTATTGTCTCGATGATTTGAATCAACTTCAAGTATATTACTTCTTCGAAGTTTCGCCATTTGGCACGGTCGATTGGGTCTAGTAAATTGAATCAGAGAGATAGAGTAAAGAACTGAGAAGGTAAAAATACGATTTTCTTTGGACTGTGTATTAAAAAGTTCAGCGTTCCAGCATGAAGAAAGTGGCAAATTTATTTAATCAATAATACTCATACCTGGCGCTACTAATGAGTGAATTTAGAATAGACATTTGGATTCTGCATGCCTGATGCTAATTTACTACTTGTCATTCGCCCTAGCGACGGAATTCAAAGTATATTTTAGGTATATGTAGAAACCTTTCATCTATTCATTCTGTCGCCTCGTTGTTCTTCGCCTTCAAATATTCGTTGCACAATAAAGGTGAAGTTACAGGCTCGTTTATGGGATGTACCAGGACCCTGCCGTGCCACAGAGAAGAGAAGAGTGATGAAATGCCGGAATGTGGCTAATTGATGGCCTAAGGGATGAAGTAAATTGCAGTAGAGCACGGAAGAAGAATCAGAGGAAACGTGAAGGATATCTACGCGAATGTCATAAATAGTCTTAATTCGATACAATCGGTCGATCGTCGTGCGAAAAATATTTAAAGGACTATGGGTATAATTAGAAAATTATCAAGGGACCCACTATGCCTATTTCTTTCCGTATTCGAAGTTATTGATTTATTGAAAAAGGAGTATTAGGTACGAAAGCTTAGAGGACGGATCGGAGAGTGATTTAGAGAAAAGGAGTCAAAAAACTGATTATAAAATCAATTAATTGAGTCACATTATTAATTCCAATAGATTATCTTCGAAATATTTTGGAAACCTATGTAAGGACCAGTTTATTACATCCTAATTGTGTTTGCGGAGCTAGTTGCCCTGCAGGGCTAAAGGGATACGGCCTTCCTAGGGCTCTAAGCGTCCACACATCTCTCTAGTGCTCTACTCGACATATCCAGTAGGGAATAAAAATCACAAAAATTGAACAGAAATTTTCAACAAAATTCAAATCCGTTGTCGTCTCTGCAAACCACAGCGCTACACGCTGATGGGGAGAGGTACGTCTTTGTCCCCTCTCTACCGCTCTTCAGCCCTAACTTCTTTCCCCCTCCTCGCTCTCTGCGAGAGATATCAGGTCGAAACGATTGAAGAGCGAAAAATGACACTTTATTTGAAGGGACAATTAAATTTGCCAAAAAAAAGAAGGATCCCGCGGTGTGGACATTATCCGATCACTATTATGTCCCGCGCGCCCTCTGGGCCCGAAAGTCTGGATGACGCGCGCTCTGGACATTTCGAAACGGGAGAAGCAGCTCCCGTCATTAATTTGTTATTTTTGGATTTCATCCCATGCCGCGCTCAATTATGGATTATTGGCTTTTAAAACCGTCCGCCTTTCTCGCTCTCTCTCTCTCCCTCCCTCTCCTGTACTTCCTCCCTAACCAATTCCCGCATTCTGCCATTCTCCCCCTTGTGCACCAGCTCCGTCACATGTCACCCCTCCCCCACGGAAGTAGGGGTGGCGGTGGATTAATAATTCCATGATGAAGGCGAATGTTGTTTTCATTCCGATTTGGGTGATTTCGGGGAGGACAAAAGAAGGGACGAGAAAGTTTAATTTGAATTGTCGGATCGGGTGGTGGTTGGGACGGAGCTAATTAGGCGCACCTGTTTAATGCATTAATGGAAAACTTTTCACTTGCGTTTGTTTTGTTTTAATATTCTCCTCCCTCTTTCCCTGTCTCCCCGTCTCATTCGACGTATTCTCGTTTTACCCGCTGTATGTTCAACAAGCGTTTTTTTTTATAGGGAAAGATTGGAAGGGCTTATGTCGGTCTTGACTGCAGCTTTGCGTGTGTTATTTTATTTCGCCAAACGTTGAATAGGTTTATATTTTTTAAACATTTTTTTCAATTAAGAGTGAACAATTACATTCGGGTCTCTCCAAAATTCCTCAAGAATATGCATATTAAACGAGGTTAATACCCAGATTTAAATTACTCCAATCACGAGCAAGAAATTCAAAGCCAAAGAATTAAAGAGAGAATAATTTCTAGGATTCTTGTAAATCTCTATATCCCACGTTTAAATTATGGATTATGGTCACATCGACTTCGTATCTCCATCGGTATGGAGAGGTTAATAATTACAGTATGAAGTTGACTGTGTTCAAAATAAAAATATCACTTAAGTTTCCGACCTCTTTCCCACCGTTGAATTCCCTGCTAAAAAAATTAAAATTATGAATTTTTGAATTTTACCTGACATCATTTTTGACATCAAAATCCGTGTCGTAAAAAAACAAAACTCCTGTGTAATTGTCAAACAGATTATCATTTTATGATTATCTATTTTCGCTTGGAGAATTTTCAGTTGGAAATACACGCCCACTATATAAAAAGTGAGTGAGTATCAGCTACTCACTATTGTACTACATGAATTAAGTCAAATAGCCTCAATGTCTCAGTACATTATGGCCGGAAGACGCCTGGAGTTGAGTGTGTGAAGCGCTGTCATTAACGTCGTGCTTACACGGTGGCATTTCGGAAACCAATAAAGCCGACCTTTAATATTATTTCTATTAAAATTAATCTCATGATTTTTTCGTGTCGAATTTATAAATAGTTTCATAACCGTCGGATTCTGTCCTCAGAACTCGGATTACAGGGGGATTGAATGAAAGATCAATTGAAGAAGAACTTGGATTCAATACTTTGAACAAGGAGAAAAAAGTTATCAAATGAATAAGGGAATGAATAGTGAACTGGGTAGAACGGAATGCTGCATGCCAACCAGTCTTATTGTAAACATAGAAATGCCAATGATCGTTTCTCATGGGGCGATCATTACACGCAAGCATGACACCCGTCTCCGATGGACGTGGAGGTAATACGTCGTAGACGCGGGGACAACAGGGGGTCATGCGTGAAGACCGTATCTTACGCAGCAGACGAAAATGAGGAAATACGTATCTTTTACGGTGGTACATCCATTCTCCAGCCCTCGAAGGACGTTATATCATGTTACTGTCGCCTCCGTGTTTCTAAATTGATTTACTTGAGGAAAAGTAAGAAAGGAGGGAAACGCCGGATTGGAAAAGTAGGGAGGGGAATGAGGACATCTTTTTTCTTCCCCTCACCTTCTTCATCCAGTCCCCTCGGTTGGTATCTTAAGCACAATGGGGTTGGTCACTTTCAGACCCCAGTTGTTTTACGGGCCAATCTCTCTTTCTCATTTCAACCCCTCCTTGCCTCTGTCCGTATTTCCCAGCCACAGGCTTCAGAAACGTATTATTTTTTTCTTCTCCCTCTTTTTGTGTTCACCTTTTCCTCTTTCCGTGAAAGGAGTTATTTTATTTTTCATCCATTTTCCACCTTCCTTCCTCCCGCCTTTTTTATTTCGTTTCCGTCGCAGGTCATGCGCTACTTTATTTTTCTCAATAAAACGTGTTTTTGTCACTTAACACCCTCACCCCTAAGAGCCTGTTTATTTCTACTTACATTAATTGCGCCACAGTTTATGAATTATCACGAAAGGCGCATTCAGAGGCGTGTCTTTCATCATGACAAAGCTTAAACATACACGCAAGTTCGGTAAACACAACTAGTGTGGTGTTTCCATTACGGATGGCATTTGAGGTCTGAAGAAGAAAGGACTGCATTTAGCGGTTTATTTCGATTTTTATTTTGGGGTAAAGAGAATGAAAATGGACTGGATGAAGTAAAATTTGTCGGACTTTTCCGAAATAATATGAACGAGTGTGTGTATCTTTTGCGACTGATTCCTTAAAATGATTTTTTTTGTCCCATTTATGTCCTTCGAAATATAATTCCGTTAAAAATAATTAAGTACATTGACCGTCAGTTTATGTTACAACACTTGTTTTTTAACATGTAATTGTTTATAATTTTTTAAGGTTTTCAATATTTTATGACCATATGTATCCACCCACGTTTATCCTAATGAAAAATAATATTTATCCTCATTACAATAATAAATTCCTAAATTATGTCATTTTAATGGATGTGTTGAAGGTAAACATTTTAATATTTACATAAGAATATTACTGTGAACTTCCCATGCTGTTGTTACACTGGCCGTTTGAGGTCTGTTACTTCTTTCAAATGTCATTATCGATGGAGAAATAATCCCTGATTCTAAATCTTTCATTCACGTTGCTGCCTCATATTTAAATTCGGCACTGAAATTACTAGATATGTAAATATTAGCCTGGAAGAAGATGACAATTAAGTTCCATAAAAATTAATTGATAACGGTTCACCAGAAACGCATTTTTCAATTATACGATCACTCACACGAATAATTTAAATCCTTACGTGTCACCGTCTTTTAATTTTAATATTTTAACAATTTGATAATAATTTACACGGTTTCCTTAAGTAATTTTTGTGCAAAATATGGATCTGATGCGATATGCTGTTATTGCTGAAAATTGGGGTGTGGTTGGCAAGTGTATGAATATGGAAATATTCACTTTGAAAATAGCACTTATTGGTAACATCTCATTGAGAATGAAAATTTAGCGTTTCGTATCTGTCAGAGAACCATAACTTATTAAGGTTTCTGGTACATATAAAAGTCTAAAGTAGTGACGTTAGTAAATATCGTCGTAAAAAAGTAATTCTCTTTTACAACTTATTTGGAAACATGTTTAGTAATGGAGACTGACCACTTAATAGATATTTTAAATCAAATAATCATTTGGGTATACATTCCAATTTTCATATCACTGACTTAAAAATGCAATTTTATTGGCTGAACAATTTATTGGCAATTGTATGCATATAATCATATGAAATTTTCAATTATAGGTGTCTCCTCTTTCATCTATTTTCCGCATATCAAAATATTCGAGATGGAGTAGAAGATGGTGGCCATTTAATAACCGTTTGCCACTTCCGTTCCAGTTCCTAGGTTCCGTATGCATAACCCATTAAACTTAACTTGCCGCTGCACTGTGCAAATTAGCATTGGACTTCAAAATGTTTCAGTCGCCTGAATCAATTAGACCCATTGAAACATTCGTTCTCCCTCCTGCTGAATAAAACGCGGAACATGCTAACGCAGGCAAACAAGCAATATAAACGTGATAAACACACAGGAGCGCGCCCAAACAAGTTACGGGGAAAAAATTTAAATACCCCCTCGAAAAAGGATTAAAACTACAATAGCTTTGGAGCGAGTGAGAGGAGAGAGAGAGTTGGAGAGAGGGAAGCTGTCCGCGCTAAGCCCACCGTCCGATGCGTGGCCCTGCAGCCGGCACTGCAAACGGGGGCGGACGAGGAAGGGGAACCGGCGAAATGACCGAATGCGTGGGGTTGGGTGTATCCAGGGTATTGGAGGTTAGGGATGGGGAGTGGGCTGCTGCTGGTGGAGGGAGAAATTTAGGAGAGTGACGCGCCGGGGAAGAGGGAGTGTTGTTTAGGTAGAGAGGGGCGTGGAGGATAGGGGTGGAGGAGGAGGGGGGGTGACGCAAAACGACTAATGGAGGGATTGGGGGGGGGGACTATTTGCGGGCGGGGGGGCGAAAGGGAGAAGAGGCGAAAGGGAGCAGAGGGACGGGGAGAGGTAGGAAAGAGGAGAAGAGAGGGAGTGAGTGCTGATTTGTCGGGGGTGGCTTAGGGAGGATGTGGAGAAAACATTCGGGAATGAAGAGTAAAGGGAAAAATAAATAAGGCCGGGGGAGGAGGGTAAATAGAGAAGGAAATAAAAAGGACTTGGAACGAGAGAGGCTGGGGGAGAACTGGTGGAAGGAATGAAAGGATGGAGAGGGATCGAAGCTGGTGGGTTACGCGTGGGAGGGTTGGGGGGAAGGGGAGTAATTTTGGGCAGGGGGGGGGGGGGGGGGGGGTGT
>WURS02000017.1:5702538-5717385 GCA_011762765.2 Rhinocypha anisoptera | reverse complement strand
CTAATACCTTCACGGTTAAGAATCGATATTGTGAAAAATACAAAGGAATAAAAATACAGAGGATTGAAATGGAAATGGGAATCAATAGTAACGGATAAGAAGTTTATTTTTTAAACGACAGACCTGAAAAATTCATAGTATGGAACATAAAATTTAGCAGATTTAAGTTAGAGGTGTAAAACCCAATGTGTGAGGAGTTTTCTTTTATGGAATGGGAGCTCGTATGGGTAAGAACATTTAAATTAGCAAAAACGCATCTGCAAATCTACAGAAAGAAAGAAAATGCGGAAAAAAGGCTCTGGGTAGAGTCCCAAGGAAAATACAATTTAAGAAATTGACAAGGAATGCAGGATTATATGCACGATTCAGAAATCTCGTCATTGAGGCTGGAGGATAAGAGACTTTCTAGAGGTGGGATAGGTGAAGGTACATCTGAAAAAGATAAAAAAGTACATTTATATATATGAATGGGGAAGAACGCGAGAAATATTTAAAAAAAATAGAAAGAGGAAATATTGAAAGGTAGGCCATCAAGCCCAGCCTTCAAACCCCCCCACAACCCCCACATGCCGAGCCTAAGCCACCACTACCATCTCTTAATTCCACCGCCTTCTACGGGGCGGATCGGAGAATAAGGACTACTTTCCTCACTTCCAGCGATCCAACTTCCGACGTGATTCACTTCTTTTATGCGTCAAGACCAAAAGTCTCTTTCCGTAACCTCCTTTATTTTATCCTATCCAATCTTAGCCTCATGGACTCGTACATGCGATCATGTAATTGTGCTTGTGAATGCATAATTTCTTCTCCCTACGGGGAGAGGAGGGGGGGGAGTTTAAGAGAAGAGATTATACATTCTTTCCGTCACACCCAGCCCTCATTTGTATTTCACTTCGATACCCAATTTTGATTCACGTAGAGCTCTCTCCGCATTCCTCGAATGGCGGGTTCCCTGTCTCCATCTCAATCCTCCCAGATCCTGCGGAACGGCATCCCTTTTTCGTTCAGGTGGTGCGGAAACAGATGCGAAGTGGAGCCGTTTTTGCCCACTGGAAGGAAGGGTTTGGAGGAAGACAGTAGGCAGTCGTCTTCCGTAGATGGAAACGGATAACTTCATCGCACTGACGATTCATTCGGAGTCGTACCCTCCGCATTGATTCTCAGTGGAAATGTTGGCCGCCTGATTCGTGGAGAGGGGAAATAAATCACTGATGCCCTGCGAATTACGTGGCAAAGCTATTAGAACTGATAGATCTTTGAGGGATCCGTATAATTTTAGTATGTTTCATGTCACATAGCCTGCAGTGTTTACAGGAGGCACATCGAAATGCCAATACTCCCAGGACTATTGGCACTTCAGGTGTTTCAAATTTTCCTTTGTAACCGTTTTTAACCCCATCCATCCAGATGCAATGAGTTGTTAAGGGTTTTGATAGTGGATAGAATGTTGGGTAAGTGAGGTAGGTGTAGTTGGGGAGTAGAGGTTTTGGATAGAATGATGATAGGTGGTGGGAAGTAAGCAGATTTGAAGAGGGATTAAGTTACGAGGTAGGGGAAAAATCTAACCTGAGACTCATCGAAAACCTAACTTAATTGGTAGATTACCCTTCATAGTCAGCCCTTTAAATGGATCACGTGGTTAAGAAAGAAATTTAATAAGAATTTAAGTTTAAGGAGCCATGCAAATAAAGAGAATAGCTTGACTAATGCATTTTCTTTTCTGGGAAGGTTATAAAGGCCGACCGGGTTAGCGAGCTCGCCTAACCCAAAGGTCTAGGGTTCGAATTCCGCCCTGGGCATGGGCGTTGTGTTTTTATCAAATACGGTTTTTTCTATAATTTTTTAGAGTTGCGAAATGACCATAGCTCGAAGCACCTCGTAAACAAAAATACAACTAGGATACAAAACGGTTGGTTTCCATACCGTTTAAGCGCCAAGGTATAGAAGTTGTGATAGTTCTTTCATATCATGCCATCTCACCGTTACCCTGTAACTAAATTCGGGTTTATAACGGTATGTTGATCTTTTAACTTTATAACGATTAGGCTTTTCTTTGCTCAGTAATCTGTACATATGTATGTATTCATGATAAACAGCTGACCGGGTAAAATTAGTGAATAACAAAGACGTTAGTTATTAGTCCACATTTAAGGTGTGTGATGTTAGAATTATGAATTTAGTGCTACATCATACTAGTGCAATATTTATTTTGAAAGCAACGTGCAGTTATTTATTTGTTTCCCTCGTCCGGAGAATTGTTCCCACTTGGTCTCCAATTTCTTTCCACTGATATCTCACACTCTTAAGCTCCAAACGATCCATCATTGGTCATTTGCCTAAGAAATTTCCTCTTCATTGTCTTCCTTTCATTTCCACACTTTCGGCCCACTTTCATTGTTCTTTGACTACATAAAAACGACGAAATGACTTTTTTTTTGCATGGACTCGAGTAGGTAACGAAAGGTGCACATCACGTTTCGTTTCCCAAATTATGTACTACGTCTTCCGTTAATTGAAGAGATTCCACACATGTTTAATACACGGTAATAGTGATTGGCCTGAAACTCTACGTGATCTTTGGTGATTTCACGCAATATACCACACATTGAGACTGAATTTCACGGCAAATCCATAATGAAGGAGACATTCCAACCCGCGGCATCTTTCACTCTGACCGAACACACACTTTCCGCGATAGTATTTCCCATCATGGTAATTGGAATAGCCACAACATTTTCATGATGGTACTTTTATTACGACGACTTTAGCGGCAATCATTCGGTCAAAGTACATGAGGAATATTTATGCGCGATTACTTTTAGCCGTCAAAAAGATTGAGACTGTTACTCGATCACGTGGCCAAATTGTCAGAAGAATAAGTTTAATTTCCTACCGAGGGAAGAGCAATATAAAGCAATGTTATATGCCTAGTCAGATTTTATCTCTGTAGTGCATTTGGAATCTCTTTTCCTCAACTTCACTCTCTCTCTCTCTCATTGTATTTTTCACTTCGAAGCACATTTCAGGACTCACTACGAACGCAAAATGTAACAAGGGAAACATTCTCTTAAAGACAATTCCCTCGTTTAAGAATTCAAAATCTCACGCGGGGAAATAAAAAGGGATTTTTGCACCGTCTCGCGGAAACTTTTCCCCATCCGTGAGGAGCAATGCACGGCGACAAAAGGAGAGAAGCCCTGCGGGAAACGCGTGACACGGGCAGGGAAAAGTTCTGAAAGACGAAAGAGAGCAAGGCACGGGTGAAAGGCGGCAAGTCCAACCTCGCCTCAGTATATGCAATAAAATTATTATTCCCCTCATATTGCGTCCGGGAGGTTTATTTGCACGGCCGCAAACATTTGCAACTGCAAGCGAGGTCGCGGGAAAGAATGGAATAAACGTCGGGGCAAGTATCACCCCTCTTCAGAAAAACTCCCGCCTCCTTTTTTTTTATACACACACCTTCATCCCGGCATTTTTTTTTCTCCGCCTCGCGGAAATAAAGACCGAGTTCTTTTCTGGTTTATTTTTTTTTTTGCCTCCGCCGTCGTAACAGGGAAACGGTGTAGGGTCTTTGCGGAGGCGTCTCCCCATGCCCCTCCTCAATTCGTCGCCCTCCTCCCGCGTCATCCCTCCCCCCCCCCCTCCACACTCACACACCCCAAACTCCTTCCCCTCCTCCCGGCACACTCATTTTTATGGGTCGTTTTCCGGGGAAAACGCGTCGGCATCCTAGTACAACGATTTCTGGATCCTCCCTTACAGTTTTATTCCTTTTGTTTTTTTTTCCCCTTCCGTCCTCACGAATCCACCCCGATCCACCTACTACGAGACCCACCGCCTCCTCCCCCCGCACACGCCCCCCTCGAAATTCTTTTTTCTCTAAAGAGCTAACGTCAGGCGCAGTTTTATCCGGGAGTCATTGCCTGGAAACTGTTCCGCGCGACGACGACGCTCGCAGGTCCAGAGAGAAAGAAGTGCGAAAGTCGGGTGGAGGAAGAGATTGTGGCGGGGAATGAGGGAAAATATCCAATTCTGATAGAGTTATTATTGTAGACACTACACACAAGAAAATAATGAATTCAGGCTCAATCTGGTCCCAAATAGTGGATTCCTGCTGATCACCAACTTGAAATTTTCCCAAGAGTTCAGTTTATGTTGATTTCATAAAATATTTTTCATGAGATTGAGCATACAATGTGGAGCAGTCATGTAATTTGAGCCCTACAAAATTTAATTGCTACTATAAACTATGTAAATTTCACTTTTTTGATTTGGATGCTTGAATTCGGCACAGCAGAGATACTTCTTTTCCAATTAAATACTTTATTCTTCCATTTTATCTCCAATCATAGAGTATATAAGTTTTCAAATAATGGTGATTTACAAATTACCATTTTTTTCTGTAATTGTATTCCTGGTCACTTTTTAACCATCCAAATGTAGATTTTTTGAGGAAATTATAAGCCAGTGGGTACAATATTCAGTTTAGTTCTAATGTGAAGGTGATGTCTCTGGACACATTGATCTTAATTCAGAGTCAGATTCTGGAAACTAGCCCTGCTTAGGAAGATATTCACGGGCAAAGGAACTGGCCCTCATATCCCAATGTGTGCATTTGAGTATATTTATTTCATTTTTGTGTTGTCATATTTTTACCTTTCATAAGAAATATATTTGCTATTTAAATAATATTATGATATAAAAAGGCTCTATCATGTAAGACAAGTTACATTATTAATGAAGGAGTAAGAGAATTATATAACTTTGTATTGTTCCAAGGTGTTTCACAGCATGAACAGTTTTAACATGGTAGAAATGTCAGCCATCTTAAGTATGATGTTTTACCATGTTGAAATAGTAGAGGTTGTGTAAAAGGTGAGGAACGTTACAAAGTAGTAATTTTTAACCATAGTTTTTATGGTTCCCTGTTGAGTGCTCAAATGTTTTTGGATTATTCCTCATGTTCCCTTATGAGTGGCAAGCACTGGGTTACAAAACAAGAGGAGCATGTCTATTCCATGTGGGAAAATACCCAAAACACTTAACTATTACAAAGTAGTATCTGTTTCATCAATTCTTGCATCCACCTTCATTAAGAATTAATGAAGTGTGTAGTTGCCATAGTTCAGCTTGATTGAAGCTTCATGTGGATCCTTTGATGATCCGTTATATTTTGGGGACTTACTGTACCAATGTTGGAAAAATAATGTCTGAATATGTGTGATTTAGTTCACTTTTAGTGGAAATTACATTTAATATTCTTACTATTTAAAATTGAGTTTGTTAAATTAATATAGCAGGTTTTTAAGATTATTTTCATCAATATCTTTTCATGCAAGATGGAATTTGTTTTGCAGTATTATCCATTACTTGTGGTGACAGTGATATAAATGAGTTTCTTAGATGGAGATGTTGAAACCCCTAAATGGAAAAAATTGTTGTAAACATTCATGTATTTTTTATAAAAAAATTCTCTCTCAACATCTGATTCTTTAATTTACTGAAAATTAAATTTTGAGTCTAGTTAAAGTTAACTCATCTGATTAAACTCATTTATTTAACGACCTCATACTTTAATAAGTTAATTTAATCATTTAATAAGTCTAGTTGAAGCCAAATCTTTTATTGTATTTTTTTAAGATGAATGATATTTGTCAATTACATGCCCCAAAGAACATAATGAAATGCCATTAGCCAGTACTGCTTCTGAGGAAATGATTCACTATCAAGAGCATAAGTGTATACGAAGTGACATCATTCATGAATATTACGTCTAGATTTACTTCTTGTTCTGGTGTCTTTTCATTGACAAATGAAAACTTTCCTAGAGTTTTATGATAATATGAATGATGGAAGATAAGTAAGAAATATTTTATATTTCTACGCGTACCCTTGAGCATGTAAGTAATACAAATTTCTTTCAAGTAATAAAAATTGCCAAAAATACCACTATCTTCATAGTTGGCAGCTGTTACGTTAAATTAAACACCAATTTTTGCTGTTAATGTTTATTTATAGTACCTTTTCTTTGTGTGGTTTTTACAACATTTCTAATATCTGAAATGTGACATTATTTTATGTTGCAATAAAGTAAATCAATTAATGTTTGCATTGTCCTTATTCTACCTCAGAAGTTAACGGCCTTGTTTGACTAATCAATGTTGTATTTTTACTCTTGTGATAATGTACATTTTTGTGAATTTGAATAAATTCATTTAAAATATTTAAATGAATTGTCACTCCAAAATGCTTTCCAGTTTCCATTTTCATCTGACCATTGGGGTGTATTTGGAGTCAACTCAATGTCACACCAATCCCAGGGGACAGTAATAATACATACTGTTTTGCGTAGATTTCTTGACAAATATAAGGCCAATGTAAATAAAGAAAAATTAATAATATAGGAAGAACACTAAGTCAGATTGCCTAAGCATACTGGTGAAAACATGTAAGTAGGTGGACCTTTCAAGCATTAACATGGGTGAAATTAAAACTTATGCAAAAAAATATCCCTTTGACCAGTTGAGCCACTCAGAAATATAGCTGTGTAAGATTCTTTAAATGATCAAGGAGTCTCCACAGCTTCCGGAGATGAAGGGAGAAATGAAACACATCGTGCACTCTCGACTCTGCGTTTATTCCACCCCCACACTCGACATTCCGCACACAACTGCCTTCCCCTGCAATCCTCCTCGCTCTCTGCCCCTCCCCTCCCAAACAAACTATTACTTTGTAGTCCTTTGATTCTAACAAAGTATTACAAGCCTTCCATAGTATTAAGAGTTAATATTGCCCTGCATTCCGCTGACGGGCAAGGATAAGAGTGCCGGGGGTGGCAGTCCACCTTTCTTACAGCTGTATTATTTTACTGTTCTTTTATCACAGGGTAGCATTAGCATTTATTACAATGAAGTTTTAAAAATAATTAAATCATTTACATTTAGTTATGGAACCAAAATAAACTTCTTAAATTCCACTAAATAAATCTATTGCATGACCATGGTTTCAATAGTCAATCATTTCAAGGTGATGATTCAAAGTATGGAAATCATGTTCACTCAATGTTGCCATTCATACCATACATGTCTATACATTTATTTATTATGCAAAAATGCCTTGAACTATAGGAAGAAAAAGGATATAACTAACATGTATTCGTGACATTGGAAATAATTATTTAATATAAGTAATTTGTAAACTTTAATATTCTGTTAAAATGAGATTTAGCTTCTGGAAGAGTGAACAGAGAAAGAACTGACTGCCATACACCAATCTCCAGTGGTTTGCCATAAGATGGTTTATAACAGAGTAGTGTGAAAATCACTATACCGATTACCATGTTGGGAGTCTTAATTTTTTTTCTGGAAAAAGTTATAGATTTCATTATGAAAATTCAGTTGGATTTGGATATTCATGTATTTTATTTTGTTTCTCCAGAGACACGAGTTACTGACTAGGAACCGTAGAAAAATATGAAGATATAGAGGAAATCAAAAACTTTGCAATTCCAGCGATAGTTTCAGGATTAACTGTGTGAAATTCTTTTTAATTTTTTTATTTGTAATTTTTTAAATTCAATTTGCAATTCCACATAAAATATTTATTCTGTCATGACCATGGTTTTGCTGCGGTACAGCATCATCAAGTGAGGAGCTCAATACATCCATTTATATACAAAAACAACCCTTGAGGAAGAGGGGGGGGGAGACAAGGATGAGGTTTGTGGTTGGGTGAGGGCGGGGAGGTGGGATATTCAGGTGAGTATGCATGTGTCACCACGTGTCTCAAGTTGAAGGAGCTGGTGAGCAGGGTTGAGTAAAGAATCGGGTGGGGGGGGGGAGTGAAAGGAATGCAGCCGCAGGGTGAAGGAGCAGGTAGAGGTGTGGGGGAGGAAAGTGAAAGGAATATGCAGGAGGAGTGTAGGGAATTGTAGGAGAGGGGTACAGTATTTCGTTTAACACATAACAAGTGTCCAACTTAACACTGCTTCTTATTTCCAATTCCTCTAAAGCATCCAGCCTACGACATTTTCTCTCCAAGGGTAAAATTCTGGGAGTAAAACTGCTGTAATGGCCCCCCTCTAGTAAATGTTTGGCAAACTGTGAGATGTGTTGGCCATTTATGAAACATACCCTGTGTTCTTTGACCCTAGTTTTGAAGGCTCTGCCCGTCTGACCAACATATTTGGCACTACAGTCATTACAATGTAGTTCGTAAACCCAACTTCCATTTTATCCTCTTAGTCCTTATTTGATCCCAGTAGGTCCCCTAGAGTATATCTGTTATACTCTTACTATAGGCACAGTCTAAAATTATATCAAATAAGTGTCTATGGCGATCACATTATAACCCACTGAAATGTATCACTGCTAGTCAAATTCTAGGTTATGCAAATTTACATCAATCATTCTACACATAAATATCACAACGTACGTAGTGTAGCCGCTTCAATCGTTTTCTTTAAAGAGGCCTTGTTATATTTCACCTTTAGATCAAAAAAGCCAGAAGAGAGACTTAACTTATCCATTCCAGGGTTATATCTTGTCTTGAAAATATTTAAGTGTTAAGCATAGTAGTTTAAAAGGTACATTCATGAAACTATCATTTGAGTATTAACTGGTGTGAATCTAAATAAATAAGTCCAAATATCGTATCCACTGATGGTTTTTCCCCGCATTTGAAAGCTAGGCGCACACTGATCTACCAAGGTGTGGTTTATCATTTGATGTGATTTGAAGTTTCACCCACAACCGTGGAATTGAACCTTCCTTTTATATTCCTATATAATCACGGAATATAATAGGAAGGTTCACATCTACGTTCCCGCGAATAACTATAGACGGCAGCTTGGTCACAATCTAAACAAGTTTTGACTGTGGCATGGTCACAGTCTGTGCTATAGGCATGGTCGTGACAGAATAAATATTTTATGTGGAATTGCAAAGTGTTTGATTTCCTCTATATCTTCATAATGGAAAAATTCCACCAAGTGACGCCTGAAACCGTTGATTATGTAGAAAAATAGTTTATCTAGGAGGTAATTGATAACTGAGAATATAGGATGGAAGGAGAATTGCACTCTCCGAAAAGTTTTGCTAGTGTTGAACAAACTAAATACTGCCCAGCCCTCACAAAAGGGCTAATAGTAACTAATATCCCGTAAAAAGAGTAGCAGAATCCCTTTTTTAACACTATTTTTGCTTTTGAATTCGTGCGTTAATGGCATCGATGTTTCGATTACCTCGATCATTTTCACATAATCGACATATGCAAACAAACGAATTACGACTCAGTCGATAGATCGGTCGAAATTAATTGCGTTTGTGTGGTAATATTTTCCATAGCACGTTCGGGGTCTTGTCGTCAAATATTATTATATCGTTTTGTTTATGTGATATGTTTACTACAAGATAATCTGAGTTTTGGAATCCACCAAAAGATTCTCCTGGCAGAGTTCGAGTGAAGAATGCTTGCCCTTACCAACAAAAGTGTTGTATTCTTTTGACACCTGGAGCTTCAGACGCAAATATGTCAAAAAAGACAGTTGCTTACTTCTATAGTCCCGATGTGGGAAATTTTCACTATGGACCAGGCCATCCAATGAAACCTCACAGACTTTCAGTGATCCATAGTCTCGTTATGAAATATGGACTCTACAAGAAGATGCAAATTTATAGACCTTACCGGGCCAGTGCTCACGATATGTGTCGATTTCATTCAGATGAATACATCGAGTTTCTTCAACGCGTTACTCCTCAGAACTTACAGGGGTACACAAAATATTTAAGCCATTTCAACGTTGGCGATGATTGCCCTGTGTTCGAAGGTTTATTTGATTTTTGCTCAATGTACACCGGTGCATCTCTTGAAGGAGCAATGAAACTGAACCATAACTCGTGTGATATTGCTATAAATTGGTCTGGTGGTCTTCACCATGCTAAAAAGTATGAGGCATCAGGATTTTGTTATGTCAATGACATTGTTATTGCTATTTTAGAGCTACTTAAATATCATGCAAGAGTTCTGTATATTGATATTGACGTACACCATGGGGATGGGGTTCAAGAAGCATTTTACCTCACGGACAGAGTGATGACTGTATCTTTTCACAAATATGGCAATTATTTCTTTCCGGGAACCGGTGATATGTATGAAATAGGAGCTGAGAGTGGTCGGTATTATTCAGTGAACGTACCTCTTAAAGAAGGTATAGATGATCATAGTTATTCACAGGTGTTTAAACCTGTAATACATTACGTTATGCAATTTTTTCAACCTACTGCAATTGTTCTTCAATGTGGAGCCGACTCCTTGGCCAATGACCGTTTAGGGTGCTTCTCTCTGAGCACCAAAGGTCATGGCGAATGTGTTAGGTATGTTCGAGACCTAAATGTGCCGTTGTTAACAGTTGGTGGTGGCGGATATACACTTAGAAATGTGGCGCGATGCTGGACATATGAAACTTCACTGCTCATTGATGAGCAAATCTCCAATGAAATACCATACACGGAATATTTGGAATATTTTGCACCAGATTTTACTCTTCATCCAGACGCAGTAACGCGGCAGGTTAGAAAATGGAATACAACATCATTTTATTGTTATTAAAAAAAAACATTTGATTGATTTTTTTGCTTGTACAGAAGGTATTATTTTGTGCAGTTTTCAAAGCAACACTGAATCTGCTAGAATTTACCTTCAGGGAAACTGTAATTAGTCAACAATTTCCAATAATTTTAATGATGTGATCTCTTAAATTAATAACTGTAAAATTTATGTTTCTACAGGAGAATGCCAATAGTAAACAGTATCTCGAGTGGATTGTTAGATATGTTTTTGACAATCTGAAAATGATACAGCACTCACCAAGTGTTCAGATGCATGATGTGCCAGCAGATACCTTGGCATCAACAGATCATGATCAAGATGAAGACAATGCTGATCCAGATGTCCGCGTAAACCAAGCTGATGAAGACAGTAGAGTGGAACCAGCTAATGAATTTTTTGATGGAGATAAAGATCAAGACAAAACTGAGGATAGTAATGGAACATCTTAACCAGAAGAAAAATGATGAAATGTATATTTTATCCGATCGACATTATTTAAAATTTAATTATATTGTTTTTCTTAGATGTGGTGTTGTTGAAACTAAAATATTAAAGGCAAATTTTGGACATCAACTTGAAAGACATTCAATGCTGAGGATCTAAATTATTCCAGTGCACAAAATTGTGTGCGAGGTCACAAGATATGTAAATAATGAGAATTTATTTTATTAAAGGGAGAATTTTACTTTATACAAAAATGTCTAAAAATGAATGTTGAAGTTCTTCTACTTTTGGTGGTATTCAATCTTAATTTAACTTTGAATTGGGAACCCATTATGTACAGTACAATGGGGTTACTAGACTTATTTTTACATCTCCCTGTCATGTTTTTTAGTGAATTATTAGTAAATGTCCAAAAAACTTGTAATTCACTCATCTACGTATGTTTGAGAAGTTGGGTTTATGGCAATGTCACTCCACTCATTGGAGTGAATGTGGCCGTTACCTAGTTGTTAAACCGCCAAACAATTTTTTTTTATATTTCACATTACTTGGTGAAAAAATAAACTTTTAGAATTCTTTAATAATTAACATGTTTCAGAGTTCAAACATACTAAATTTTACTCTTCAAACTCAGGTTTTGTTTAGGAAAACCCTAATTGAGTCTTTAGTTTTACTCAATTTATATGCTACTTGTGTGATTAGTTCAACTGGGATTAGTCTTTAATTTCTGGGAAATCAAAATAAATGTTTTTCGTGTTTTCTTAAAGAAGGCAACAATAGTTCAACAAAATCATTTTCTTGCACAGATATTGCATTTTCCATGTCCATCCTCTCTTTTATTTGCCTGAAAATGTGCTACAACAAAATTATCATTGCAAAGAGTTTCATCCTCTCCCTTATGCTGTCGATGGCCATTCTTGATTGGGATGTATTACAACTTCTGCGTTATATCCTTATGCTAATGCCTTGTTATTACTGTCAGTCCCTATGACACATGCTGTGACACTTTTTCCTGCTAAAACAAGAATTCTTTCTTATGATATCTTTCATTAGATTAGAATCTGCTTGGTTTTCCCTGTTTCTTTAACAAAATTAGTTTTGTCATAATTAAACATCTATTCTCAGCAGGAACACCTTCTATAGACTTCTCCAAGTACTGTATGAAACCTTTATTCATAGCTGCCAGAACCCTTTTAGCATTTTCACTAACCCTTGGGGTAGATATCTTGTTTCTCAAAATAAATTTGCAAACAATTATACTGGGGCAAGAATGAAATTTTTTACTCTGTTCTTTAAGTAGGTTTGCACTAAAATCTGAATATCGTGAATCCTAATGTGAATTCCATCTAGCACATTTTAAAAGTCTTAACTCTTCCTCATGGAGAAGTCTGGCTGCTACCTTATTTTTTAGAGTGAATCATTACTCTTGGAGATTTTTATATTCCTCTGATGCCCTGCGAATTATCATTTTCCTAACTTTTAAGAAATAATCTATTGTGCTGATAATAATCATTTTCCTAAATTTTTTAATGCACCCATTGTTTCTATTGGTCAAAATTCCTCAAACAGTTGGTAATAGGCTACCACCACAAATTTTTCGATTATTTCATGACATGGCTGAAGTCACCCCACAAAAAGTCAAAGGTTTAACTAGAATTCAATTTACAGCATTCAGGTACAATAGTCAAACTTATTTTACATGCTAATTATGGACAAATGTGAACTAATAGAACATTTATTTTCAATTGTCAAGAGTCATGTTCTGAGGCAGAGGTATTGATGACCATGTTGAGAACACACAAGGTTCCACAGATTTTCAAATTACAATTTAGTCATCTAAATGCACAATAGTTTTAGACCTAACTACCTGAAATATCTGCAAAAAATGCCAATCCCTAATCTATATGCCAAATTGCTATCAATTTTTTGTGTGGGGCCAAAGTCACCCCATTGTACTTTAATGATTTTTCTATGCAGCAATGGATAACTCTGAATTTTATTAGTGTATTTTCCACCAAAATGCTGCCTGTTTTTCATTGTTACTATTTTATTTTCCAAGGTTTATTTCCAGGCTTTTCATTAAGCAAAAGCATTTGCCTGCCACTGAATATCAGGCAATGACAGTAGAGAGATTTAATCACTGGTGCAGCTTATTTTAAGAATTTGAGTTGACTTCATAATGTGCTATGCTAAAGTAACTGTTTTACTTGACAACAGTTGTGTCTATGCTTCATAAGGAATCTTTAGATAGAATCTGTTGCCAATAACAATAGTGAATACAGTGAATTAGTACTTTAGCTTTTACAGTCTTTTTGCATCAACCTGATTACCATGTGTTATGTTTGTAGTGACATAACATCTGAACACCAACAGTATTTTTAATATTTTATTCTAAGAATCCATAATGTAAATAGTTTTTATTAAGTGGAAATTTTTGAATGGGATTACTCTTACGATGGAAACAAGTATGTTTTATCACATGCCTGTGCCCATGGTGTGTTGTAAATTCCTTAATGGATATTTTTGTACAGGATTTTGATAAAATATTTAAGAATAAACTAATTAAACAGGATATTCCATTTGCAAAAATTGACACATTGAGAAACTGACAAACTCTTTTTCTAAATATCCTTTGGTTGTCTGCATTAGAATCTTACAGATATTTCATCAATACATTTTATGTGTTTCTGCATTTTGGAAAGAATGGAATTGAAAGAATAGAAACTTTATTATTTGTGCAATAACAACTTTGTCATCACAGGACAGTTTTTAAAATTTGTATATTTTCTAGAGCATCAAGTCTCAATCCCTTATTTTTTTATGTGTAGAATAATACATATAATCATTATTTGTATATTTTTGATTAACTACTTTGCAAGATGGGAAGACAAGCTATTCTTTTTGAAACTCCAAGATTTGATCTTTGAATTTTCTACCCTATACAGACTGCTCTTCTTTCACAAATTGTTTTTCAATTTTGGAATGTTTGAATAATGATTTTATGAATGAAAAAAAGGTGGTATTAAAAAAATTATTGCTCAAAAACAAAACCACTTGTGCCAGTTGTTAATTTCAGTATATATTTCCAAAAGTTTGTCTTCAAAGGCAATGCAGTGGTAATAATAGACAAACATTCTTATACTGAGATCAGCAGGGAATTCTTCAAGAACAAGGATGAGAAGATACTTTTTAAGTGATCCAACGGCCAAATTCCAACAAGAATTCAAATAATTATCCACTCCTCTACTATGCTCTTCAAGCCCCCTGAAACGAATCTGATAATTCAAAAGATTCCCCTGGCTTCTAAGTTTTTCTATTTGCCCAAAGTACACAAAACTTTGTGAAACCTTTGGATTTTCAAAACTATACTGAAGAGGGGACCATTCTTTAATGATTTCAAGTTTAATTTTAAGTTCTAGTATATTTTTTCAGTATTATCTCAACATATAGTATCTTAAACAACATTTATCATCCTATTGAAGAAAAGGTTTTTTGACAGTAATATAAATAATTTTATTTGCCCAGAGATCATATATTACAGTGGATCACAGAACTTAGATATAGGACACATCAGTGAAGTAGAGAAATTCATATATATATATATATAATTTTACAAATACAAGATATAAAAATCCATATACTATCATCCTATATACATATCCCAAATTGCCATCAAATTTATTTATTTTCTATTCAGGAATTCATCAACTGAATAGAACACTGATGTCTGTAAGAATTTTTTAAATTTAATCTTAAAGATATTAGCCTCCTTAATTTCCTTAAGCTCTTTGT
>WURS02000017.1:5646567-5677166 GCA_011762765.2 Rhinocypha anisoptera | reverse complement strand
GTCCTTGCTCCTTGTGACTTTTTCTTGACCCTTAAACTCAAAAGACCCTTGAATGGAAGAAGATTTGACACGATTCCCGAAATTAAGGCAAATGCGACGAAAGGGGTGAAGAAAATCACAAAAGAAGCGTGCCAGGTCTGTTTCAATGAGTGAAGACACCGTTGGGATGAGTGTGTGGGTTGGGGGAGGACTTTGAAGGAAACCAGACATGTTACTTCTAAATAAGGTACATTTTGTAAAATAGTTGAGCTGGGATCTGCTAAAATAGATAGTAAAATAGTTGAGCTGGGATCTACTGCTTGCAGCAGAAATAAGATGATTCCAAAAATGCAGATGCTAGAATTGCCACATGCTTAACAACCTCCAGGAAACTACTATAATATATAGTATAGGCAATAGGCGACAGGATGAAGCAACCAGATTAATTGGTGAAAACTACGTGTTTACAAAATGTTTCGACTGTGCCATGGTAGACTGGGGGACAAATTAAAAGTAATGCTGAGAATAAAGAAAAGAGGGTTAAAGAATTAGGAATCACTAGCTGGTGAGGCATAGAGGGAGCTGACGTCAACCACTCTTCGTATTGAAATAATAGTTTACTATAGAAATAAATTAATGAATGAATCGCAACAATTAGGCGTCTCCCCGTCCTATGCAAACTATTTCACTTAGAGTTAATCGAAATATTGCTAGCTTGCAGACGGCTGACATGTCTCCTCAGCTGTGAAGGCTTAGGAAGTTGAATCCAAAGCCAACCTCAAAGTTTTTACATTTAGGTAAGCAAGCTCGTATAAAAAACTTATCATATTTTTGCATCTCACTTGGTTGATGAAACATATATTTTCCCACAAATAGTGAAAAGGACCTCAACGGAATTGATAATAAAATGATTACCTGCAAATAAGTACCGATTATTTCAAAATTGTCCCGAGTATAAGAGAGATTCGCAATTAGAAACAAAATTATAAAATTTTAATAGAAAATAAAAGGAGTAGGACTCCCGAAGGATACAAATTTTTCAATGTTTCAGCTTCGTTTCCAGGTGAGTACTTAAGCTACATCCACAAATAAAATATGCGAGCTCATTAAATACATACCTACAGTCTACAAGAGAGGGGTATACGTGGAAATAGAAATAAAAGGTTTCAAAAATTAACAAGAAAGTGAGCTTTTAAATGTTTTTTTCAAATTTACCTTCTTGTCTTCGTTTATATTAAGTCTATGTTGAACCAAATTCAGTGGACACCTTTTGAAGAAGATATAGGTATTCAGTGGATATAATTTTGGATAAAGTGAAGTGAGCAATTACTTTTACTAATTTTAACAATATAAATATGGAGAAAAGAGAGAAGGAACGTGCTTTACCTTGCCAAGAATCGTAATTCGACCCCGAGGAGAAGATAATAGTGCTGAGAATGCTGCTTGATGGTGCTAATGATTTAAGATTTGAATATAAACAAACTCTTATCACGCTTGTCAATTTCGTGCGCTTCAATTGTTCGGATCTCTAAAACTAGCACCGTACAAATTTAAGATATTGTAGGAAACACTGGAATTTTTCCGCATGGCACATAGACATATTTTCTACACCTTTTTTTTCATGAATACCTTATTTCTAGATCAACCAAAGGCACCCAAGAGCTGAACTTAGTGCCACATACAACTCATTTACATTAAAATAGAAACGTGTGTGATAAAACGAAAAAAATTACTAATCGAGTACTAATTGGTTTCTATGAATAAATTCTGTAGATCCTAGTCCATAAAAGAATTCTCATAATATTTTTTTAAAGTGTTATTTAATTATGACCTTGGTTGGAAAGAAAAGATTATATTTACACAGAGGTGGGCAATTTTAGGAGCTATCACTTGCAGAAACACACGCTTTCATTTTTTATTACCTTTAATTGCTATTAATATACGTATAAGTACTGCTAGTTAGGGAACTTATATTTACAAATCCCGATGGAGAGTAAGACGGAGATTATGTAGTGACTATCATAGATGATGGAATACTATTCTTTAGTATATAGTTCTATATACATGAAGTAATATACTCAGAAGACGTGAAAAAATAAATTTTCTGTAGTATTTAAAGGAAATTTGGTTTTTCACTGTGTACCATATGAAATGTAGTATCATTTCACATTTCCTTAAGGAAAGGACACCCTAATGTGCCTTTAGTTCATATTGGAGTAATTCTTGTGAACTCTCCAAGGCCACAAGGCATAGGATTTATATGTTCTTAAATATTCTTGTGGATGGACTGTTGTGGAGGATGGATAATTAATGAAGAATACAAGCTAATAAATGGGCCTATACTATCCAGATATTTAAATTTACATGTTCAGAATGAAAAAAGATTATATGGCTCTCCCATATGTTTATTACTTGAATTCTGCACATTGATTTGGACTCCTTTCTAGAAAACAATTATCACTTGCATTGAAAGAGCATACAATAAGTCCTTATGCATCTCTGAACATTGAAATACAGTGGTTGCACTTACATGAGGTTATGTCTTGTCCTGGGTTTAATAGCACTGTGACGACTTTATTTTTCTGGAATGAACTTCCTAATAAATGTACTGATTGCCCATTTTTCTAACACTGTGTGACTTTCAATAGCCCTTTTAAAACTTAGGGAAAAATCCTTTTTTCCATTTTATTGGGAAAGGACTAATTACTGCTAAGAATTCATCTGTTAACAAAATTATGAAATTGGACAATAGTTAGGACTTAATGGACTTAGCTTTAAATACTAATATGTAAATAAATAATTAATTTACCTATCCAAATGAACTGCAATGCATAAAATCTGACCATATTGGTAATACTTTGGAATTCCCTGATGCTGTTATCACAGTGTGCCAATTGTTTTATTTTTTATACCACTTTTGGATGGTGGGTATAACTCGTAACCTAGCTGCTAATAAATAAATTTTGCATGCCAGAAAACAAATCAGGATGATATAATGGCTGATTGAAACAGAAATTGATCAATATTGCCCACCAATTTTTAATGATTGCAATGTTAAAATCTTATAGTTAAAGCTTACTTAGCACCAAATATACTAAAATGTCATAGTCTTATTAGCAGTTGCAAAAATTTATATGCACAAGATATTTTGACAATGAAAACTTATATTTTTTGGTAAATCCTAACCTCACATAGCCAATGTTATTTACCTTTATTTAATCTGTCATAGATAGGCTAAACCTAGAGAACCACTCTACCAATTTTCTCTACCATGCAAGACAATTCTTATACAGAATTGGAAGTCAACAGGTGAGGCAAAGTTACCAGAAAAATGAAGGTTGTAATTATGTATAGTAGTTTCTTTATTCAAAAGTTGAACTATAATTATACGAGAACTTATCAGGAGACCCTTTTACTGTAACACACATCTACACTATAAATTAATATGTTAGGTACTTTAGAATTTGTATTGAAGCTTAATCAGGTTATTTAAATTATTAGTATTTCCATGAAAAATTTCTCAAAGCAAACAATATATTATTTTTTTGTAAAAATATACTTTACCAAAGTATAATTAACTTGATTATCCGTAACTCTGAATGTTGAATTTTTTTAAAAATCCCTATTCTGTAAATAATACTTTTCCAAAACTTTGGATTTCAAATATTTGAAGTAGAATCATGAGATTTATCATCAAATTTTACATTCAATATGAATAGTCGTATCTAGAAAATTAATAAGGGTGGAAAACTTCCATTAAACTGTGCACAGGTGGATTATTCATTGTATAATTATATCAAATAATAAGCCTGACTGATTCCAAACAATTAATAATATTCTAATAACATAATACAATAATATATGTCGCTCTTTGAACTTTGTTTCTACATCAGCTTTGACCTAAAATACATTATAAATTGAAATACATCTTCATACAACTTAGTTCACCCACTTTTTTTTCATTACAACACATTTATTACGAGCAAGTAGTACCACAAATACTATCCTCCAAGGAGAAATAACATCACCATGGATATAACCAGTTCCAGCTGGAATTACACTATGGATACTACCCAGAAATATATATTAATTACATTCATAAGGCAAAAATATATCAGATCAAAGTTCATGTACATAACCACTTTTGTATAAATTCAAGGAATAACATTTCTGAGTAAACATCATGAAATCATTCCTTAATATAAAGAGATGAATGTTACAAAAATAGTGTAAATATATAGTTGGTATCATTTGGTACATCATCTCTAAAATAATGACAACTTAATAAAAGAAATGTGAAACATAATACAATACAAATGCCTGTGGTATTTATACTATAAAATCAACTAAAAACTTAACTGCAGCTATCTTTGCCACTTATCAAAGAACCATCATAAAAGATCTTCAATACCTTGTTATACCAAATAAAATTAACTCTCTGTGGAATAAAATTGATTATCAAAAGCTTATTATGTTTCTGAAGTTCTCATATTTGGTAAGAAAAATGTTATTAGCCACAAAATTGTAAAATTACATAAAACTTTGTCATTTATCACAATGAATTTAAGGAAGGATCACAACAATTATTATTCGTTCACTGTCAGAGTTTGCATTGATCAGGGCTCTAAAAGCATAATAATTTTACCAGTCACTGTTTTAATTACCTATGTATCAAATTGAATAATAATGTATACAACCACATAAATGATAGTACATTCGATGACAATAAAGATTTTCATTAGGTAATCGAGTCATTTAGGCCTCTCTGCCATTTTCAATTTATGTGAATTCCTATTATTCCTTCAGCATTCAACTTATTGAAGAGGTACCATGAAATTCTGAAAAAGTTTCACAAAAATGTTCGTCCATCCAATGTATTCGAAGAAACTTTAGAACAAATATTACATATACATGCACACCAACTATTTTCTTAGGTTTACTCATCTCCACAATAATCATGGATTTTCCTCTAGCTTTTCAGTAGACATAACTGTGATATGTTCATTTGTTTTAAAAACAAAGCAAGTCAGCCGTAGACAATTACAATAACCATATATAAGAGTGAATACCAAGGGTGACCTCACATTTTAACCACATGTTATGCCACTGGATTCAACTTTAATCCCTGTTGAAATTAGTCAAAAAATTAAAATCATGTCATCATTATAAAGCTCTTGACCATCACAGAAATTCCTCTTCACTTCCACCCATACCAATGAAACCAACCACTCTTTTCCCCTATTTAGACTTGCATTTTTCAGGATCAGGGAAAACTTCTCTGGGAGGGATTAGGCTAAGCATCATGATATGACGTGAATACGCCGAAGTGCTTCGGAAAACTGAATCTGTTCCATGGAGTCGATCCATCAACCCAAGGACACCATAGCACTGGTTGAACCTAGGTTGAAATATAGACAGCGATTAAAATACAAATATGAATTCTTATTATCAAATATACCCTCTCTTCCTTTTTTATTTTGATTTATTGAATATTATTTCTACTTTCATTCAAGTATTCATGTAACATCACCAAGTTCAGCCTGAATTGCAACTTGGTGTTTTACTACATGTGCTGATCAACAAGTCACAGTCACAATAAGATTGTGTAACACACAAACAGTCACCTTTACTGGGAGCTTTTTCATTTATGAGACTTTTACCAGGCTCGAGAAATGAATCAATAAATTAGTGTGCAATGTCCACATACAGGCTTAACAGGGTTTCATTTAGGGATGGGCCGATCCAGGGTTCTTTTTTTGACCTGGATCCACAATTTCATTTCAGATCCTGTATTTCATTTTGGAACTAAATTTAAATTAATTTCGGACCCTAAGTTTTACATTAAATTTACAGAATAAACAAAATCTTACAACTTAAAAATGAATAAAAATAATAGAAGAGATCATATTACAATTTCTTGTAAATATGTACTCATTGTATTGTTTAATGTTCTTGCTCACACTTCTCATAAATTAATGCATGCTTTGTGAGCAGATTCTTTAATAGTGGCAAAGTATACATGGCATTTCGACGAGAGATACTTTTACACCACAGTATGTGGAGAAGGCAGAGTGTTTTTTCACCCTTTATAATGTCTTCTTCATAATTTTTTAAATAAAAATTTGTGAGTTTTATAATTGGTATCTGCATGAAGTGCTTCGATCTCTAAGCTGCCAAAAGTTAAAATCTCCTTTCCGGACCCGATTTTACTTGCGTCTTCGGATCCGATCTCAGTAGCAAATGAAATGAAAAATCCATGGATCTTTGGATCCGACAGGTCTGGTCCAACCATCCCTAATTTCATTGTAATCACGACATATCTTTGGAGGACTTGACTTTTGGTTGGTCCAAAACAAATCAAGAGAACAATGAATTTTGATAATGCATGTAATACGCAACACTTACTTCAGGTGATGAAAGTCGTGAGCTTCAGGGGATGGCATGAACGGAAGGTGGTAACCAGAATGAGCATTGAGGGTCGAGAGGATGGCGAGTGAAAACCAAAGCCATGCGGTGGCCACATGAGAACCCATGATGAACACGCCCAGGAATGGTGGCAATAAGTTCGAGAAAACATGTTCAATGGGATGACAGTAGACAGCAGTCACGGCAATCGGAGCAGTCCATTCATGATGCTTCTTGTGGATCACTTTATAGAGGTAGCGATTGTGAAGAAACCTATGATTGAACCATGAAACAAAAATTGCATTTAAGATAATAGGATAAGAAAACAAGATAACAGGAGTACTTTGCAACTTAGTATTAGAAAACAATTTATTGATCTGGTCAGTAGTCCACAATGAACGAAAGGAAAATACATGTTGGGGCTCCGTAAAGAGAACTAGAGCAAAGTATGCATTCAACTGTTACTGTCACTAAAACTAATTTATAATGAATCAAAAGTGAAAAAATAGAAAGAACTGAAATAAAAGATACAAAAATATTAAATAACAAAGTACAAACAACAGTAAAAAAATAAATATATAATGCAAAATATATTAATATCATTGCGGAAAACATTTTATCCTATCTATAACAGACAACTAGGCAGGGTTTGTGTAACAACATAGCTATTCGTACCCATTAGAGTCTCTTAGCAAGAGTTCTTAGTATTTTCTTTTGAAGACCGATTAATTATTATGCTTCACTAATCCCCATGGTAACACCAACAAAAATATTCACTACCCAACAATGCTCTTTTTTTGAGATTATACCTACATATATTCAAGTGAAATAATATCATTATCTTCCAATTCCAACAGATATTAATCGTTAACTTCGGCTATCTTAAAATTTTGATGGCCAAATAGTATCATTAAATTCCCAGATAGCAACTAGGCAGCATGATAGACTTTGTGTATGGAGAGTATCAAATGACAAAATACTGCATGCTGTATCTTGATGTATCCTGGTTGTCACTGGGTACTACCCATAAACAAAGTGAATGCATGTAATAGTGTGCCATCTGGGTTGGCAAATTATTTATCATCCTTCTGAATATTCCACAATGCAATGAACAAATACCCGTGCTAAAAATCAAATTACCTGTGTGAATAGTAGAAGCCAATCTCCTCGACGAGGATCAAAATTGCCATTTCATAAAGGACCCAATGGAAAGTGGGCAACTCTCTTATTGGCTGGAGGCCACGCCATTTTAGAAGGTGTAAACTTAGGTAAGCAAAAGGTAGTCCCACTATTATTTGGTTGAAGAGCACGTTACCAATCACCTGAAAGCACAAAAAATACCAATTATTAGAGAGGGCATTTTGCAGAATGACATCAATGACATTCCTCATCTTAAACACGTGTCTTAAACTACAGTGAAAACCAAAGGAATTTCATTATGGTATAAACCCATTCAATAGTAAATTTTACATCAAATAACACTAACTCTCTGTCACTAATTTGAAAATTAGATCATTTAATTCAACTGGAAAAAAATATGGCAACATTGAAGTGATGTAGTCAATGCCATATCTAAGTTACAATCCTGTCCTAGGTAATGAAATCTAATGGTTCCATAATTCATTAAAATTGTCAGGTTTCTTTTACTGGAGCCAAGTAACTATTCTGTTATTTAAAATTTAAAAGAAAATATGAAAGGAATTTTAGAGCATTTCAAATGACTGTATAAATACAAGATTGGTAAGGAATAGCATAATATTCATCCTGTATGGGAAATGAAATTAATACACAAACCAAATTATAATCTGCTAGTAAATTAAAATATATGCCACAAATATTGGCTAATGAAATAGATCTTACAGGTAGTGATTTGTTGTAGAAGGTTGTAATCTGTTCCACTTATATCAATCCAAAATATAATAAAATTTGGCATAGCAATAAAACTTTAATATGGACAACTGCCTAATTTTTGGCTGTTAAGATACAATTTATCTTATTAATCAAGCATAATCAAGCAATAAGTGTAAATTTGTATTTTAAGAAGGCTTGATGAGAAAGTGAGCTTAATAGTGAGAATAGATTTCACCCAGTTCATGAGTTAAAATTCATACATTAATGTAGGAAGGATTTTTCCATTTAGGGTGGCATCCATGAAAGACCTGTAACTTGGCTTGTGTTTGGCTGGATGTGTATGGAGGTATCACTGCGATTTGAACACAGGCCCCACTTTCCTTGGCCAAATACTACACAACAGCAGGCTTCCACGCCCTTAAAGTAGTGACTTTCACAAACAATTTAACCCTTCAGCTTTGGAAGCCTCGTTCTTTAGTGACGGTTGTGTGTGGAAGAAAAATTTCCGTGCCATTCTAGTACCAACAAAGGTTCAACTGGTATAGCGAACGCTCTGTAATCCGGGACAACCCTTATTTCTAATCCGTATCGCCCATTTCCCTCCAGATGGAGCAGTGGAGATATGATTCACCAGAGTTAAAATATTTCATGCAGAACTATACCCAAATATACACTCCATATTTACTTTCCTTGATAATTTCTGCTTAATTTGATACCAAGCAGAACGTAAGTAGTTTGATTAATAACCAAAACTCTGAGGAATCTGAGGGAGATTACGAGGGTTTGGGCCAGAAAGTTACCCAAAACTCTGTGGACAGAATGCGTTCGTCAAACTCAATCAAGAAGGTTGTGAGCCTTCCCAATAATGGCACTGGAAAGGGGCCGGACCCTATACCAGAACACTAAGAAAGTGTAACCGTTCGAACCTTTCTTATAAAAGGTTGGATCATAAAATTTGGACAGGGTCTAGAGAGGGTAAGAAGGAGGCGGTCATATGTACCAATATGTATTCTCTGCACTCATCTAACAAAATTTAGATATACATATTCCACAGCCAAGGGGTTAGGAGAAAATACATTTCTGGATAAAGAAAAGAGCACATACCTTCATAAGCCTTTTATTATCCACAGGCTCATTTGTTCCAGGCTGGATTTTATAGCGTCTTATTGCAGCTGGTTTGTTAGTAACATCCAAAATTGTGTATATCCCTCCAACAAACCAGTACACAAAAAATGCTATGAATGTGCTACCTGAAGAACAAAAATTGGAAAAGGATTATAAAAATATCAATTGCTAAGATGTCATCTTCAATTTCTACATGGAGTAACGATAGAAGCATATAAGACGTAGAATATTTTTGACATCTAATTGGATAGAAGTGTAACATGGTCTCTGGATATTGAGACCAGTATAAAGATAACCAAAGTATACAAATTAAATCACGATCTATATTTGTATCATATTTAATTCAGAGCCTAGATTAGAGTTTGACAGGTGGTTACTTACCAAATACATAAATAGTTATATAGTCTTCTCCAATTGTATCCAAAAGTTTATCCCACTGTGCTTGCCAAAAATCTCCTGATGCTCCCCAAAACCTCTGAAGATGCCTGGAATTTATTACATGTTGCTTATTAAAAATTCTATTTTAATAGTAGAAGGTGGTGACGAAGTCCAAGGTTCAAATTTTGGACAAAATTCTACTAATGTTAACATGGTAAACCATATTTTCAACACATATTAAAAATGTTTGATCTCAAAATTAAAGAGGATAATGCATCATTCAAAATATTAATAATTGGTAATAAACTATACAAGAATATTATCATACATGTTAAAGGTCTCTATTAGTTTCTTTAAATATCAGATTCCGCATGATTAAATCTCGAAATATTTTGAATGAGACATTTTTTCCTTTCTAAGCTTTTCCCAATAACTCTTGGGGCACTCTGTTCATTGGTTTTGGCATACATTTTTATTGCATGCCCTTGCTGATGACAATAATAAAGCAAAATAACTTATAGACAAAAAACATCCATGCCCTGGGTAGGATTCAAACCTATGACCTTTGAGTAAGCTGAAAAGCTCGCTACACATTCATCTAATCCGGGTGACTTCTGTATGAGATATTGTCCTTATGAAAGTAAATTGAAAATATTTCGTCCGATCCAAGTCAATTTCAATAAAATGGCAATTTCACAGTTTTTAAACCTTTGTTGTAATTACCCTACATGGTTACATTATTAAAACTTACCATGTAAGGGAATTTCTAAAAGCTGCAAATCCAATGAGAGATGTTCCAATGATCACGAGAACACTTATTAGAGAGGAAAGCAACGTTTGACTTTGACTCCCATCATTTATGGAATTCTTCTCCATTCCTTTGTTATTTTGTATTGCTGTTTTGGTTACTGGACGGGCCTCATTATTCTCTGCCATAGGCCCTATAAATTATAAAAAACATTAAATCATTAAAAATTAGAACATTAAATCTTCCATATTTGCTTGCAATTGTGTTTATTGAATTATAAAAATTCCCTGATATTTTTATAATTGGTCCCCTCACACACTTTCCTTATATTTACTAAAAGACATCATGTTTATCTTAGAATTCACAATGAAAGAACAGAAAAGCAAAGGGATCTCCCATTCCTGTGATGCATTTGGTATCGTGTTCCGTTGCTTATTCTACATAAATGCAATAAAACTGGGACAAACGTTCAATTAATGAATCCTCATCCATTACATATTAGGAAAAAAATCTGTCAATAGTTACAAATGCAATCAGACTCATCGTAAGACGTATGCAACTAAATTTTCACATGAGCAATTTTTTCACCTCTATACTCAGAATATTGTTATTGAAGCAACTTGCTACAGGCTTCTGAATGATTCTTCAAGACTGTAATAAGCTTGCACTGAAGGAACACACATCTTTCAAAGGGTGCAGCAGGCACACCAGTTACTAAAATTAGACAATTTTTTTATGATATCCGTAAAACTTGTATGACAAACAATCTCTATTGTGACTTTTGCAAAAAATGGCTATTCAAACCAATTCCTAGCTGTACTGAATTACTGATTTTTTAGGAATCAGAGTTTCACTTTTCATGATTAAGAATAAGTCTTCAGGCATTTTTCCTGATAATTCAAAAGTAGCTAAGATTAAACCAAACCTCAAAGGTGGTAAAACCAAACCTCAATCCCTTTGACTTGAATATGACTTCTTGTGTGTGTCTATTGTAGCTACTTTTTTCCATAACTTGTTCCATATATGAAATACCATTACCCGGAACCAATAAAAATTATTATTATTACTATGCATCATTCCATCAATGCATCTACTGACATGTACACTTACAGATAACAACAGCACTCTATCGAAAGAAAATCATAACAGAATTGTATCTTCAATACATTCTACCTTTGTAGTTAAGCAGAAGGCCAACTAACTACTTAAGATATATGAACAATTGTGATACTTAGGCATAAAGAAGCAGAAAATTCATCATCAAAATAAACCTATTCTATAGGAAGCACCAATAACAATGCAGTCCAACTTATTATGTGACAAATAACATTCTAAACAACAGCATGTTTACCAGCTCTAGCCAAAACTCTGACACTAAAAGTATTAAACTAGGAATCTAGTACACTAACAACTTCTCCAATCCCATCTCTCAGAAAGCATCCGAAACTTCACTGTCATGGAAATTTGCACAGCAAATTCTGTTACAAAATATCCATCAATAATTTATAATATTAACAATTGAACCATGAGTTGTAAATCTTTGATCAATGTGTGTTCAATCAACAAAAAAGAAACTATGATTGTAAAACAACTCATTCGGACTTTGCAAGACACAACTATTCTTACTTTTTATAACATTAGCTTTTACATAAGGCTTTTTAAATTAATAACAAGGCCAAATTGGTTAAACTTTGAGAAATATTAAAACAAACAGGCATGACATGATTTACATGTACGATGGATTGCATTAGAAATTTTAAATATGAATACCTATAAATGATTCATTATTTTACACTAGACCATAAAAAAAAAATTTTAATGATGATAAATCATCATCTCTTAACAAGAGAAGGAATTTCAATGACAAAATCAGACAACCCCAAAAACTCTTTTATGATACCATGAAAGTCAATAATGGCTATTCAAATTAATTTTTTTCTTTGTGACCATTTCCCCATAATTCTGGGGGTCACTTTGTTGATTTCTTTTGGCACACATTTTTTTTACAGCCACATGCTCTAGCTGATGCCATCTATTCAAGAAAATTAGTTACATACAAACACAACATCCATGCTCTGAGCAGGATTCGAACCTGACTTTTGGGTTATCCTGTAAGAACACTACCAACTCAGCCTACCTGGCAGGCAATGGCTGTCTAAATTATGCTGAAGTCAATCAAAATTATACAGACAGAGGACAATGAGGTAAGAATACTTAATGTGTTTAAGTGAGTAGGGAGATGATTAAGCTGATCTGCAGACAACCAATCATTATTTAGTTGGCTGGCTAAAGGATCACAGACTTTAATTCAACTCCTAATTCAAGCCCTTCCCATGTTATCAAGTCTATGTTACATAGTGCTTTTAAGAGAAATCAGGATGTTGAGCATTGTAGACAAAGAGAGGGGAAATATTAAGAGAACAAGAAAATATGATTGAAGGAATACTAAGTATGTATAATATAGGAACACAATTAATGGTATGTTGACATTAGGAATGGAAGTTGGAATAGTCACTAAGGCAGAGAGAGAAGAGGTACAGGCAGTTTACATGGGATAATAAGGCATGTAGAAAGTAAGTCATGTTGAAAAATTGCGAAGTACTGCGCTTTTGAGGTTTTATAAAAAACGTAATTTAAATTGGCATACTACTTCAGTAAAGCAGAAAGATAACTGGTTGAAATAGAAACAGGACCAATGAAAAGCATACTTTAACATAATGTCAAAGACGATAGCGGGCATTGTGTTCTCAAATAAAATTAAAATTTTCAATAATTCAATTCACTACTCCAATGAAACTATTGTCAAAAAATGATTAGGTGAGAGGAAATACAAGCAAAGACTCTCCACAGACTAGTGTGGTCCTCAAAGGCTTCACTTAGATCTCACTTTACTAACTCTCTGTTGTGACCACATTAAAGAAGAAGGTAGAAGTTGAATGTGATATTTCATTTTTTTGACTTGACAGGAAAAAAAAACCAATCAATGAAATTCAAGCATTAGTACATTTTCATAATCATTTGTATAAAAGTTCCTTTTTTCGCAAACAATCTTCTGACCCGCTTTCATTGTTTTTCTAGATTATTCCAGTACCCTCAAGAAGGTGACATTTAGATCCACTTCGAAATCTTATCTATGGGATGAATGTGATGAACTGGTTTGAAAGTTGTCCAACCAGTTGTCAAATAAAAGCAGCCATATCTAGTAGTAGTAGTATTTTGTTTATAATATGTCGATGACTATGGTCATTTTGCACCACCTTGGTTCAGAGATAAACCCATTTGGGCAGCACAACCATGCCCTGGGCAGGACTCGAATCCGCGACATTTGGGTTAGCTGGCAGGCATGCTAGTAATCAGCATGCATGCTATACATCATTATTTATCAGGCTCAGATGCATTGAAAGTAAGAAAAATAGTAGTTATTCAAATTCAATAGCAGCGGTATTCCTGTGTTATGGCAATAACATTATAAACTGTAGGGGAGCTGGCTGCTGGATACTGAATAACAATGTTATGTTGAAGACCATAAAAGAGGAAGAGAATAGGTATTTTAAACCGGCAGAAGGCTGGAAGGATGTATGCTCAAGTAATGCATAGGAGTTATTGATGGATTTATGCTATGGTGGGGGTTGGTCGTTTTAATGTGTTTATGAAAAACCTTTGTTATCTGGTAAATTGCCCTTCATCATCATCAACGAATGTTGTCATTGTAACATTGTAATAACACCACTTTTCTTCACAGAAAAATAGTATAAATTAGTTGTTGAGATAAAAATTTTTAACTGGCACATTTGAACCAATACTAGTTCCCATTTAAGAATGTTCAGGAAATATTAAGACCAATAAGGACTAAATTTAAACGAATAAAAAAAATTATTAAAAAATGGGAGCATCACCAGTAAAATGAAACAAGTAGCCAGAAAATTTCATCCTGATACTAATTAGTCAAATCCCCATAACTTACTACAACCATCTATTGCAAAGTAAACAATTCCAGAGGGGTAAGAAAGAAAATACTGTAAAGTTGAAAAAATAAAAAAATATTATAAGCAAATTACTGAGGAACCAAATAACCAAGTGATTGAAAAACGACAAAAAAACTAGATCATAAAAGGGGCGACTGAAAAAATTACTTGCGATGCATCAAGATTAAAGCAAAGAAATCTCAGTATGAATGGATGAAGAACTTGCACAGAGATAACAGATGGTGAGGTTAAAGACACTTAATAGTAACATTTGATATCACTACTACGAGAACTTTGATGAGGAAAAACATTAATGATGAATATAAACTGAACAGAATTAAATCGAAAAGGAAAATTCTCAGAGGATGCAGAATGTACTATAAAAATGTTGAAAAAGACAAAAAAACGAGAAATTTTATGCATTTATTCAAATAAGGAAAAAAACAAGTCCTCCAAAGATTGGGTATAATTGCATCGCAGAAGAAAAACTAGTCTACACAAGGAAGAAACTGATTTGAGGGAAGACAGGAAGATAATGGAGCATTTGGGGACCATGAAGACATTTGGTTAGATATTTTATGAAAAAGAGGTACAAAGATACGAAAATGCAAAGAGAGATTGAATTTATGGCCGGCGCTCTAATTTTCCAAGCATAACAGTCCAAAAATCAAGTTTTTCAAGCATAAATAGAAGTAGGTAGTCGTTGAATGTTCGGTGATCTTTCCATCTCCCGTTAGAACAAAATTTTCGATGCAAGGCACATTTTTATGCTTTTAGGACACCACCTCTCATGAAGGTAGGGGATGGGGTGGCACCCAACGACTCTTGGCTGATCACATTTAAGTTATAAGAACTTAACATTTTTTTCCTACCCCTTTATTTTTGTTTTTCAAATATTAGAAAAGAGGTGACGAGACATAAAAATAGACCGGAAGCGAATTCATTTCTTATGAAAGTTGCGGCAAAAAAATGTAAATTACATT
Source organism: Rhinocypha anisoptera (assembly GCA_011762765.2). NCBI lineage: Eukaryota > Metazoa > Arthropoda > Insecta > Odonata > Chlorocyphidae > Rhinocypha > Rhinocypha anisoptera. The sequence goes on along the minus strand of WURS02000017.1, from coordinate 5,661,732 downwards.
TCACGACGCATTATTAAGGGACTAAAAATAATGATGGTCGTGAATGATATGGGATCAAATCCAATTCTTCAACTCGCGCAATACAAGCCCGCTCTGACGCGCATGATCACCTGCTCGGAATTTCCTGCGTAAACGAAACAACAGTTAATGTCTATAAGGATCCACAACTGAATAGCATTCTCAGTAACAATGTGACTAACGTTCCCATTCCGGTAGACTGCTCAAAGGACTTCGTTCGCAGCGAGAAAAGACTTTACGAGAGTACAAGTACTTCCGTGTAATGGTATGTCGTTTAAACCGCCTTCGTAAGCTCCCGGCCCGCGAAAAACACTAACGTCATTAACTTCATAGTGATTTGAAACTCGCAACTTGGAAAAAGTAGCGACGCGACGAAACCCGAGACGTGTTTAATAAATGGTGTGGATAATAAAGTTAAGTTACGTTTGTCAATATTTTTTCCCCTAGAAATTTATGCCTTCCACAGTTTCATAGTCACACATGCCGTGGTTTACACCTTCCGCGGGATTGGTTTTAGGCAATCAAGTTTATTACCGTGAATTACACAAAAGTATAGTGGTTCATTAGTCTTAAATGTCGTGAGACATGGGAGCCGATTAGGCTTGCTTGTGTCAGAGAATCTGAAGCATATCGATGACGAGAAGAGATTCGGAATGCATTACGCGACAATATCGAGGAGAATGGTCTCAACAATGTGGTTGCCTCAAAATGAGCTCTCCGTTGAAAATTCTAATTCAACTCATCTTAAATGAAATCAATTCCAACATTGAAAAAAAATTATATCAAGTCACGTCTTCACTGCGGTTGGGATGTGACCCCCATGATCTCGTGATTTGTTGCGTACGAGTCTACCATGCTGCGGCTCAAAAAAATATTGGTTGTATAATATTCCCCTCGAGAGTAAGCGATAAAACGGATATTGCGCGCGTACCCAAGGGGTCACGACAGGAAGACGGCCAGGATGAGAATATTGCCACATAATTCTTCTCTCAAGGTTATCACTCGAGCCCACAATTCTGCACAGGCGGCAAAACGTAATTGATGGACTATAGCTAAAGTATAAACCTTCCAATATTCTTACTTATTCCTCGGCATATTATTTACACCGAAGCAATATAATCGGCTACAGATATCTGAAAAAATTATTGTAGATTAAGTGTCCTAAATTACGTTCTGGAATTACAAGCATCAGTCGAGACAAAAAAAAGATTTGCTTTAAAACCCAAAATGTTTCACCACCCTTTTGGTTTTCCCTCTTTGCATTCGCTGGTAAGTATAAGAATCACTTCTTTTGGCCAACACACTGCAATTCGAGAGGCTTATAAATGGCAAGTGAACACGTGTAAAAGGCACAGCTGTGTATACAGCGCTTCCAAAATAACGAGTCTAAATAGTCACTTAAGGGTCCTAGAATAGAGGATCACAGGTGCTACAGCTTCAGCAGAAACTTTAGTAGCGGCAGTTTAATTCAGAAAAAATCTACCAAAACCGTTAAAGAAAGCGTGAGATTTTGGCCTGCTCGTGGCAAAACAATCAGATTTTGCGGTTAGGTCCATGACCTCACGTTTAGAGGCCGAACCAATCTCAAAACGCCAAGATCAAGGAGGCAGAACTTGGCAGAACAGAATAATTGCCTATGTAAGACACCCTCGAGTGACCCCGCGCCAAAAAATCTCCACAGGGAAAAATGTTGAAACAAAATTCACCTAACAACACAATATAGGCACTGCGAAATATCTAAGTAAGTAACGCGTTTAAATACAAATGTTTGGGTGAAAATGGCGAAAAGCACCACTTTTCTGAAATTACTTGACCTAGCTAACATTTCACCAAGAGAGGACCTTAAAGGGGGCCAACGACAGAAATGTGGACGATTTTAATAGATGCCTCGAAATGATGACTTGTTGGTGCCTCGTAACTCATGGGGATCTCAAATCCCAATTTAGACAAAACCACCAGCTGTCTGCAAGTAGGTCCCAATCCACCGATGAAACGGACGGCATCATATTTACATTATAAAACGTCTCCAAGTAAAAAAAAATTAATTCCGCATTTCTAGCACAACATATTGTATTAATATTCCACACAATCCTCCTCAGAGCAGGGTATTAACGCGATAAACTCACTTTATAAAACCGAAAGGTTCACAAATAACAATATAAAGGGAGCTACACTTGTTGCATTAACATTTCCGTACTTAACGGTACACGTTAACTCACCCATATCGACAGATTCCTCAAAAAAAACACCACTGACTTCCACCACAACTGACTGCTAAATGATACGCCGGAGAACAGGCATTCACAAAATTTCACTCGGTAGATATCTGCTGCTAGCGAACTCCGCTATCACCAACAACTTGCACGATCAACCGATCCTTCTTCGGAGCCCGCCTAAGACCGACTACGCAGTTTAGGACGGGCAGAAAATAATGTATAAGAGGACGAAGAGAGCTATCCTCACAATGACGTGTACATCTGACGCTTGAAGATTTTTTGTGGCAATTCAAAATTGACAAGCCATTTCGCAACAAAACAACGTGACTTTTAAATGTAGGAGTTCATAGCTCTCAACAAGTGAAATCTAGTCACGATAAATGATTTTTCTACTGATACAGAAGCAAATACTATCTCCCGCCTTATCTTATATTAGCAACCGACTATGAAACGTAGAATGCTTGATATCAATCAGCTGTCATAAACGGAAAATGATTACAGCAAAACCTCTGAAGCCCATGACCCACGCCCAAGGCCGAATCTACACAGTTTAAGAAACCAACTCTGCCAGAGCAAGAAGAGAATATAAAAAACAAACCGCACCCTATAGTACAGTCAGCTGATCGATGTTTTGACGTTTACACCGTCAACATTCATATCTGCTCAACTGATCAATCTTAAATGAATTTAGTTGTGTCACTATCGTTTTATATGGAAACTTCCTTCTACATCAACGAGAAAGCTAGCTAAAAACGAAATCATCTAAGTTCGCCACCGAATTACCTTCAATCAATCTTCATATTTAAAAATTGACAGTCTTCAGATACGAATTGGCATAACTTAGAATAAAACTTTCGAAAATGTGTGCACAAAAACTAAGAAACGTGAAGAATTACCTTAGCTTTGCTACTTCCGTTCACAGCTGTTTATTTGAGCCAGATGTTTTCGTTTCTGCCAGGTCCTTCATACAGTCAAGCCCACTTTCTCATATATATCGAAAGAGGTTGGAATCGATTCAGGGCATCTGATCCTGAACCGAGGTAAGGCGCGAAAGAATAAGCAGAGAAAAGACCCGTGTTTACTTCGCAGCTAAACGCCAAAATTATAAATGCGGAGAATAATTAAAGAAAACACCGGAAGGTTTATACAATAAATTTACTACAAACTGGAAGAAGAACTTAACATCCCAACGTCCATCAAAGTACATATTTGGATTATTCTGTATTGCATGTCATGAATACCAGAGTTTTATTTATCCAACAATCCCACACGTATTGTCAAAAAAGCGAAGAAACTCAAATTTGACTGTAAAGAGATAAATAGTAAATTATGGATATGCAGCGGGTTTTTCACCATAAAAAAAAGGAACCCCACAATTAAAATAAAAAACAAATGGTCCAAAGGCTGATATTTTTTCCAGAAATGAAATAGGAAATCCCGGAAGCAGCAACAATTTAATTGATTTGGATAAAGTACAATGATTTACATCACAATTTCAAAGTGAAAATGATAATCACCATTCTTAAATAGCACATCTCAATAAGAATGTATAAAATGAGTGCATTTCTGCCTAAATTTATTGTTAGGTACCACTAGTTGACTCTCGGCTCAATTTTGTGGGCATTCATTCTGTATAAAATGTTAAACACTGTATTTACACCAATATTTAGTAGTTTCAATGCCTTGGTGTCAGCATCAGGTACCTGACTATATTAAAAAAACTATTGGTAGGTACTAATATAAATTTTAGTAATTTTGGGAGTGTTCATAATTATATACAAAATTAAGTTTGTCACATTTGTGGTGGAAACCCTCAAATTCAAATATTTTAATTGCATTCATGGAATGATGATATCTCTCTGTTCTGATCATTATGAGCCTCAATTTACAGTATACTTGCTTACCCCCAGAGTTACTTTATTTATAAAAGAGCATGCTTTTTTTAATTGGCAAAATGGACATTGGTTGGAAAAACTAAGTATATTTGCATTTATTTTCATACTGGAAAGAAATTATCTGCACACAAATTAATACCTTTATAAATACAGGTTATCAAGAAGGTATGCACTCAATTTTTGTTTATTGGTCGAGTTAAAATTAATAGTAAGAAAATGAAAGTGATGAGATTCTTGAGAGGTAAGAAGGCTAGGCTAAATATTATATTAGAAGGGCATAAATAAAAACAGCTAAAAAATTTACTTATTTGATGCATCAAAGAGGTTAATGGACATAGTGGCCAGGATATAGACGAAGAATAGAAATTTAGCAAAAGGAGTTTTTTGAGAGAAGAATGAATGATGAGAGGGACTTGATAAAAAGGAGGAAAGGGGAAAGACATGACAAAAATATTAGTAAAAACCCTCATATGGAGTGTAACATTATATGGATTCAAATACTGGTCCATGTTGAAGGACGATGAGCATGAATGGAGGTTTTTGAGGTGTAAGGATGGAGAAAGGCAAGTGGACAGAGAAGAAAACAAATGAAGAAGTGCTATAAATGGTAGGGGAGGAGAGGTGATTGCTGCAAGAAATCCAAAATAGCCAGGAAAGGTGAATGTAAGGGGTAATCGGAGGCAATGGGTTGTTGAAAGTTGTAATGGAGGGTAGAATGTGCGGTAAGCAAGGTAGGGGTGGGAAGAGGATAGGGATTTTGGACAGAATGATGGTGGTGGTGGGAAGTATGTATATTTGAAGAGGGATTAAGTTAAGATGCAGCAGGACATAACTAACCTGAGGCTCATCAAAAACCTACCCTAACTGGTAGATAACCTTTCAATCAATTGGACAAGTTATTCTAAGAAAGTTTGGTAGTGTTTCTGAAGCAATACCATCCAATCAAATTGCACACAATAACATCCACAGATTTCAAAAATCAAATTCCTTTCACTTTTCCAAAACTGCATAAATATACAGTTCTAAGACAATGTTGTCACACTCTAAGAGTTTACCCGAAACAAGTCTTCATGGTGGGAGTGCGAAGTGCCATTAAGTCTGAAGAAGGTGAAGCAAGTCTAGTGCAGAGACCAAGAGAAAGTAAAGTCATTAGTTTACTTCAACATTCAAGGAACTGTATGTGAAGATCATCCCCATTGAAAAGACCAATTTTCAAATCTACTGCAACATTCTAGATCATTGAGAAATGATTTTTTCACAAAAGCTCTGATCTATGTCAGGAAATCTACTGGCTGTTCTATCCGAACCATGGGCCTCCTCACATAGAGGTTTGAAGCATGAGATTTTGGGGTATAACAATGCAATTCTCTGCCTTCACCAACCCACTCAGGTTTTCTTTTTATTCTTAAAAATGCATCTCAAATGTTATCACTTTGACTGTAGATCTCATCTAATTTGAATCCAGGAGAGGAAAGAGTATTGTAACCATCATATCGATGCTATGAAGGGATTACTCTGAAGAATATGCAGTCACATTAAAATCATGTATTTTATTCCTTAAAGGCTGTCTTTGAACCTTAACTTCAGCCAAGTATATAAGCATTTAATTTCTTCAAATATAAAATTTCTCTATCCTGAAAGTAGTTTGTCAAATTAGATCAAAAATTAAAATCAATAAAAATGTATCATTAAAGGGTATGCCTCATTACAACATTATATGATTTATAATTAATAAGTACCAGGGCTAATTTTCCTCATGTACTCAAAATCTTGTATGTATATTTTGTGATCAATAAGGGAAAAATAAATCAATGTTCCTAGAGGGCTGATGAAATATCAAACGTTCTTATAACAATTAAAGAGAGCATAAGAATTACCAATAAATAAGAAAGACTAAAACTTCCTTACGATCTTTGGATTGAAATACTAAGTCCACTCAAGCTACCTTAAAAACATTGAACTACTTCTTTGGTTCATTCTAATGTGAATGAAACACATATTGATGCCCAGCACTGTTGATTGCAGCTAAGGGATGCTGGGTGAATACAAGGTTCACTCTGCTCCTACTGGAAAGCTGAGTAGAGAAAATGTGTTATATATGCAAAAAGCTGAAAAGTGATGTTAATCAGAAAGATAGTTCAGTTTTGCCCAGCTGAGATTTTACAAGAGTCGAAAGTTTCATATTTTATTTTCACTAATATAAAATTGCTTCATACAATATACCCACGATGGAATTATTTTAATAAACTAACTTCAGCACACACTGATATTCCCTTGAACTATGTAATAATTTCTACATAGAAAGCATTTTCTGCCACACTTGAAATTTATCATCTGATATTTGTGAAAAATAGTCAAAATTCATTTGAATTGACTATTTGTCACATTAAAAAATATAAAAAAAACACCAGTCAACGATTCCAAGTATAAACTCATGAAAGTCAAACTTACAAAAATGTAATAATGCCTATACTTCAACAGGAAAGAGAATGCTGGGAACATTGCAAGTACTTTCTGTCCTTCAATTCACTTAGAAAACTTTAAAAACATTCCAATAAGTTAACACTTGCCATGAAGAAAGGAGTGCTTCTGGTACAATCAATTTCATATAAAATCTCAGGGTCCAATATCTTGGATTGGTCATGCAGGTTGGCAAAAGGAAAATCTCTATATTACATAAAACTGCTAAAACATTTCACCCCAGTATATTTTGAGGCACTTAAAAAGCTAAACATTAATATTCATTTGATAAGAGGATATCCTTGCATAATGTCCATTTAGAGAGACAAAAGTTATTTTTAATTAAGATGCACTTTTCAATATAAACAAAATTGTAATTACTGTATTTATTTTGTTTTTAAATGCACTGTTAACGTAAAAATTACTCTTTAATTGTATTTTAGTCACAAAATTCTCAATGAAAATACATTTCTGATGCAAATTACATAGGTATCAAAATGTCATATAAAATTATTTTTAACCCTTCCCATCTCTGTTTACAGGCCCTGATGTGATTCCAGCTTTACAATCCTTAATGCATATGAATTTATAAAACAACCACAGCTGCTCCTAACAAACAATTCGCTTTCCTGAGGTATTTTACCTTCAAGTTTAAAACATTCCAAAGTAGTGCTGCCCCTTTTCAAGAACAATGGCTGGAGGCCCTAATGATGTTCAAAATTTCAGACCAATCACATTAAAAATTATTTTAGCAAGGAATTTTGACAAGATTTTCTGCAAAAAAATGTCATAGGAAGAAAAACATTCGGTTCTGAACCCAAACCAGAATGGTTACAGGAAAGGGAGATCTACCGCCACAGCAGTATATCATGCAGTTGATTTTATATTGTCATCACTTTATTGTAAAGAGAAAACTCTAGGGATGATCTTTAACTTCATAAAGGCATTTAATTATGTCAATCATCATTGCCTCATAAAAAATGCACAAATTAGGTGTCAAAGATACTCTGTATGAATATGAAGTCACCCCCTCAATGTGTCCCTCTGTCAGGCAATGGCATGAAGCATCCATTATGCAAAACAATGATCCATAGTGTTTGTGTTATGCTTAATTCATGCCTTTTATCTAACCGAGACCACTGGTTCAAATTCATTTTTATATTGAGATGATACCAACTTCTTACTCTCATCACCAACTCAAAATTTTCTAATTAATAATTTTAATATAAGCTTACAAGTTTACTAAATGGTGAAAAAAAAATCTACTCCATCTGAATGTTCATAGATCTCACCTCAACTAATTTTATTTTCTGAAAAGTAAGTTGATGAAAGTTTATAGGTAAAACATCAATAAACAAGTCACCTAAAATACATTTCATAGTATAATTCGCAATGCTAACCTTTCAAGAAAGTTCCAAATGTTATCTTGTCAGACATTTATGTGATTGAGTTTAGATGACTCATTTAACCCTATACTACTATGGGCTAATTTTTCCTCACGTTCTAGAACATTATATTTCTGGAGACTTGATAAAAATATTCAAAATGCAAAAACAAGTAATTAGACCAATTTATCACGACTCATATTGTTCTCCCTCCAACTCCTATTTTCAAATCAATCATCATCCTCCATTTCCCTTTTATTTTATTCCCTCCTATTTTGTCCAGTGGAATGTTTATAAGGAAGAAACTGTAAGTTTCCATTACACTAAAGACTTTCACCAAAACAACACTATACATTTAGGTAATATTCTTCAAGTATGAGTAAGAAAAAAACCACAAAATTGGGTCCAAGAGGGATGGGCAAAAGAATTTATAATAAACTGTGGAAATAAAATTTACAAAACCATAGATAAGGTTTATAAATTAAGTGTAAGGAATTTTCTCCATGAAAATTTATATATTTCTATTGATGATTACTCATGCGATATAATTTAATACCAATATTGCATTTTATGTAGCTGGGGTTATTTTGTGATGCTTCAAAGATGTTTGACCATGTTAACCATGACTGAAGTTTAAGAAATCGTATAATTTAGAAATTAAAGGTGTTCCCCTTACATGACTTAGTCTTATGTCAATAATTGCTCCCAGGTTACAACAGTAACAGAAAATTCTTATTAATAATTCAATAAGTCTGTGAAAAGCTGTTGATAAATGTATTAGCCTTAATATAAAGAAGAGTAAAATAGTTTTCTTCTCTTTAGCAGATAAAGAGTCCTCTTGCTAATACATATAAATGGCTGATCGATCAAAGAAGTTTCAGTTTTAAATTTTTGAATACCAACCTTTCATGGGAGTCTCAAGTAAGCTCTCTTCACCACTAACTGTTCAATTTGTTACCTATCAAGACAAATATGAGCAACCACGAGTAAACATTTTTTATCGAATTTATAATACGTGAAATGTACTCTCATGTTTTTTAGAGTATTAATTTTTGTGGCTATGCCCAAATCTTTTTTTTTTACCAATTAAAGCAATTAGAATAATTTCTGTCAAACACAATAACTTACCATCAAGAGCAATATTTGTTATTCTCTCACTTCTGTCCTTTCCCTGTTTATACATTATGTTGTTAAAATTTTACAAAGAAACAATATTAATGATTATTCATTTTACTGTAGTTACAATCACTACATTACAAGAAGAATTTATGACATACTATATGGATCTGGAAGAGCAAAAGCTGCAATAATTAACCCCAAGGAAATGATTACTTGATTAATAAGCTGCCAACAAAAATGAGACGTGAAAGGAATTACTAATTTTACTTTTGAGTACATATTCACTCAGAATATACTGCATTACTTATGTGATTTGCTCATTATATTGTGTATATATGGTAGTAATCCTTTAATTTTCTAGAAATGCAATAGAAACACTTGGAATTATCATCTGTAATGACATTGATTGATCAAATTATTTTTGTAAAACATTTTTACTCTGTACTTATACTGCATTGACATGCTGTATATCATATAATTATATGTACTTTCATTTTTGTAACAAAATCACCAGGCAAATAAAAATTATTATTATCTTTATTTTTATAAGATTGATCGTCACATATTTTATATCTATTAATATAATATTATTTCTAGACAAATAAAATTATATTACTATTAAAATTTTACTGATTAAAAATGGAGTTGCTGACAGACTGTTAAATGCAAGTATTTATGCAGTCATTTTATGGATGGTCTTGCATGTCTTCAGACAAAAAGAATTCATTTTATGCATTTAGAGATAATAAATCAGGTTTTAAAAAATAACAATGGCAAAGATGAAATGAAGAATAGTTAACGCGAAATTAAATGAATTTTACATGCAAGAATTATCATTTGCTTTAAGTTATTACTGTAGTCAATAAAGCCTTCCTTAATTTATGCTTATTGTATGTGAACGAAATCAAAGAATCAACTCTATAATTCACACCTGGCTTAGTTTTTGGTAATTATGTCACTGGAAAGTAAAATTGAAAGAATTACAAATTCTAAGTATTTGTGGCACAAAGGAATATAAAATGATCAGTGGCCATAATTTCCAGTATGATATCATACTGCTCACTGCAAAAACTCACAAAAGTATATAATGACACGCATTACAAATGTCAAATTCATAAAATTTATCAACAGTAATACTATTAGTATCAAATGAAAAATGAGATAATTGAATTGCAATTTCTCATCAAATTCATATCCCTTCTTAATAACAAAATGTAAACATCTGAGAATAAAAGTCAGACATTGGTACATTAATTAACTTTATATCCTCAGCTATAATCAATCTGAAGTTGCTGATGGCCACTGGACCGTATTCATAGACAAAACTAATTGCCTGGCAGAATCATGAAATGGTAACAGATTTGGATTTCGGAGATACATCCACAACCATGGAAATTAAAGCACTAACCCACTATGATGATGACTTCACTCAAGAAAGTATAGTTTCATACATCTTTCTTTCAGAAGTTTCATGTAATGTAATTATAAATTGATTATTCATATAAAAATATGAAGCAGCATCTAAGCTACTTGTCCCAAACAAGTTCTAACTTCAACCTCCTGTGGGCATAGGCACATCAGTCAACAAGTCATTTTTATTTTCTAAATGACAAAAACAAGAGCATATACAGTAGAACCTCTATTAACCAGCCAAAATGGGGCTGAGAGTTGGAGGGGTAATCCAGGAATCCGGTTAAACGGGGAGAAAATCTGCACTGGCCATCACTGAGTAAATTATGATAAAATTTTTTGAAAATTATATTCAGAAACAAATATTTTACTTACCCACTTAATTAACATGGTTTTTCCAATATATAAGTAACATTAAATAAATTTAACATCATAAAAATCATAACTATTGATCTAAAAATTAGCAATTTAATCAATTTCCTGTCATCAATGCTGCACTTTTTAAAGAATGAAATGAATTCAAATTCCCTACATAAGAGTGGAAAATTATGGACCCAGCACAAAAAAATGTCAATTCTGTAAAAATATCATTGTAAATATGATAGAAAATCTTAATTGAATGTAACACATTAATTTCAAAGTATCCACATTAAAACAGGCATACTAATACTTTTCCACAGATCTCTTATTGACATGTTGCATTTCAGCACACGATGGCAATATCACCTGATGATGTCATAATATGGTGATATCCTCTAAAGACAAGATATTCACTTTTGTTGAGCACAAAGGGTAACGGGGCTCTGGACAACTGTTGTAAAAACTAGACAAGTGGGACCAATTGATCTAAGGATGGTTAAGTGAGGTTTTACTGTGTAACTGTTGAAGCAATGCATAAACGATGTTCAAGAATAACATTCACCAACACAATATAACTGCTTCCCACCTGAGCACTTCACACTGAAAATGAGGATAAGGAAAGATTTTCATGCTGAAGCTTAATTCAATTGCTGTCCTAACGCAACTAAATTAAAAAAGGAAATCTATTATAGGTACATACAAGGTAACTTTCCATTTAATAACTAGTAATATCTCAACTGTCTACATTGACAAATATTAAAAAAAAAACAACTAAAAATTAAAAGTACCATTTAAATTCTACATATATGTAATCATGTAAACTCTTGTAACTTGACACGTGTTTATTAAGTCTTTCCATCCTTTTTTTTTTAAGTTTTCATTTCAATATCTTAAAACTTAAACATAAGATAAAGTGACAAAACAGACAACTATTCTGTTCAGTTTATATTTCAATCAAACCACATTTTCACAGAGGAGAACTGGTGACAAAAACAGCAGCTGTATCAACATGTGACCATCACTGATTCAGTCTTTTCCATCAACATTCTTTGGATTGTTAACACAAATTTAAAATATAAAAATATTTCCAATACTAACTGTATGTTGTTTTGGCAGTTGATCTTTTTTTTTACAAATGCATGTATTTATCAATATGTTTACATTCTATTGAAGCTTTCCTTAAGAGGGCAAAAATGTTAATGTGCATGAAAACTATATAAAATGTTAGAAATTGCACAAATCATCTTTTCGTATTAAATTGGCACAAGAATAACATCAGCTTAAAGAATGCTATTCCACTCTTATCAACATATGGTTAACGGTTGGACTCAGCTGATGCATATCGTACAATCAAAGGAAATCTTTAAGTAACTTTAAAGCTATCAGTATATTTTTCATTTGTAAAAATAATGAAAACACACAGACACATTCTTCGATAAGGAATAAACAAGCCCTATAAATTACCAGCTCCATTTGGAAAAAATGAGTACTTATGTGCTAAATTAAAAAAGGAATGCAATCACACAACCACACATCACACTTTAGTTCCTATCATTTACCCCAGCATGCGAATACAAACAAAAAAAAAAGACAAGTACATGATTAGCCCCACAGCAACCAGTTAATTTCAGTAATGTGTGGCACGTAAAGCAATGCCCATCATACCAGGCATGCGGTATCTGCTGTGCAATGCTCACACAGTAACGATGACTACATATAAATACTTAAAGCAGTACCTATTTTAATACTGCACACATTTAAGTGATTTCTTTTTTATGCTGCTGGTGCTCTGGGGGGAAAAAAAGAAGCCTCCATAGTTCTTTTATTCATCAACAGCACGAATAGGCCTATTAATTATCCCTGATGTGACACACTTGCAGCATTTCAAAAGGTTAACCAACTCTCAAAAATCCAGACGCTAGCCATAACTCAGCACAATATTCATTTTATAAGTAGAAATGTTGAATAGCAAGATGAAAAAAAAACACAAAGATCATCAAAATAAATAGTTCTTTTAAAATCTTTTCTTGGTCTTTCAACACCAATTTTTCAATCGTTTCGCTTAAAAAAAATCCAATTCCACGAATTTGTTATGGAGCAATGGAACAAACAACACACCAGGCAAAAATTTCAAAGCGACAGCACTTCCCACATATCATTCTTCATTCATCTTTCTTCTCGGCCTGACTTTCAGTTGGAGAACTCTCCTCTTCTTCGTCAGAATAATTTGTCGGCTCTTCACCAGGTTTTAGTAAGCGGCCGACAAACACGTACTTCTCTGGGGAAAACAAAAGAAGGCAAAGATGAGAATACAGCATTTCCTGGAATTACTGAGTTACATATACACTTGACTACATTTACCCTGATAAGAAATGAAGAAGTGTGTTCACTTCGACCTGAAGATGCTAGCAGGATGGCTAGCGAAACTGTTGTCACCACAAGTCAACAAACGCGGACGCAGAACCCGATAATGCCGAGAAAAAAAGCGCAAAAGTGTGTTCATGTTGAAGTACAGAAAAAATTTCAACTGAAGGTTAAATAACTGGTACTAATGACAGCATATGTAAAAAAGTAATTCGTGTAATTTGTGACAGCACATGCACAAATATCTTGTAGATCATTATCATGAGAAACTTTACCCAATGATGTAACAAAAATAATTGTGCTTTTGGCTAATTTCTAAAATAGTAACTGTTTCCGAATATTTTCATTCACAGAAATATTTTCTTCGGTCAATTTCAGGAAAGTACTGTTACAAAGTAATTTTTAAATACAGTTGAGCATTAAGAGCGAATAAACCAAGTGTGTTCCTAAATTTTTACGGACCATACAGTATTCAACATCTAATTATTGCAGATAACATAGGGAATATCACCACACTGACTACGAGGTCTTACCTACTTTGTAAAAACTTCATGTTGACATGAATTTGATCTTATTCAACTTTTTGCAAGCAATTGAAAAGTTTCATGGGATAATGGAATTGTAATAAGCATGGTACATATCAAGTTCCTGAAATGTATACATAAATCCAAGATTGGGGTTAGAAATATAAAAATGTTAATTAATTAACACTGCTGAAATAACAATTTTAAATGCTACAAAAACTCTTTATGTTGCTGGTATCCAAGCAAGTTACATGCAGGCTGCTGGTTTAAGGTACAGCAACATACGTTTGGTGAGCATAGACAATAAAGAAAATTATACGTATTGAATTTGCTGCTTACATGAACTATCAGTATTAAGCTACTTTCCTAAAAGAAAATACAGAAACAACTAGGGGTATTAGGAAGATAGAATGTGAACTTATCCTGAACTTTTTATAATTTATTAATCATTTGACTATTTGCAATATTTTTTCTCATTTAGTCTTTTATCAGCATGTTGAAAAGGCATCAACCACACAAAAGTGTGTGGATGGAAGACAGTTACTAGAAAGAGTAACAATACTTTCATTTATCGTGGCAAATGGTTTAAGGAAGGCAATGAAACACAGGATGGAGAAAGATCAAAGAAGACCCATGAGAAGCAGACCCTTCCCTTCAAAAGCAGATGTTCATCATGTTATTCATTCAATTTAAGGAATCTAAAAGCCTTCAGTATAACAAATATAATGATGTTATTTCTAGGTCAGCTGAGAGAAACCTATGGAGTGATCAAGCACAGTGATAGATGCAAAAAAATGAAGAATACCATAGTTACCCAAAAGCTAATTGTTAGTGCATGTTCTTGTTTTGGAAACCTAAAAGCTAGGTACAAAAAGTACCATTATGAACATTTACTATAAACCTTAACTAAAGAAACAATAGACTGAGTAAATTGCTGAAATCAACATGGACTATTCATAAATATGCACTTTATAATAACACAATGTTAAATGTTAATATTGGTTTAATAGGTGAAAAAAGAGCTCACCCTAGTAAATGACCAAATCTGTTAAATAAATTACCTCAGAAATAAAAATATTTTTAAGTGAGAAATTAATAGTGTCTGAATTCATTCATGATAAAATATGACCAGGATCTGTAAGGTATGATCTGTATGTGAAGAAGATAACCTATGTAAAATATGACAGGTGTGTATGTAAACATGGCCAACATGATATTTCCTTTGTGCATGAAAGTTTCCTGTGTTCTTGTGTACTTTTTTTCAATCACATGTTCTCTACTGTTGTTAAACACCAATCTTTGAACAAATAAATTATCATCATCAGTACTTCAATCCAAAGTTTGGTTGACTGCAGCCCTCCATCCTTTCCTATCTAGTGCTAGCTCTCTTGCTCCTTGGTAGGTCTTCCTTCTA